>PVHP010008685.1:0-52567 GCA_004024765.1 Zapus hudsonius | reverse complement strand
GAGAGAGAGAGAGAGAGAGAGAGAGAGAGAGAGAGAGAGAGAGAGAGAGAGAGAGCACACCAGGGCCACCACCTTGTGGGTCTGGTTTATGTGGGTCCTGGGGAATTGAACCGGGGGCCTTAGGCACTGGAAGCAAGTGCCTTAACCGCTGAGCCATCTCTCCAGCCCTTTGCCTGTTCTTAAACATCATAGAATTGGACTCACACACTATTTGGCCTGTTGTGTCTGGCTCTGTATGTGTGTGTGCACGCGCGTGTGGGAGCATGTGCACATGTCTGAGTGCGCATGTGGAGGCCAGGGGTTGACATCAAGTGTCTTCCTCTCATTCTCCACCCAGGCTTGCTGGGCAGTTTCCCCAGCTACCTGCCTGTCTCCTCCTTCAAGAGTGTTGGGATTACAGGTGTACTGGGTGGCTTGCTTTCTTCTGTTTTTTTAACTGGGAACTTTACTATATGAACATATAATACTTGGATCACATGCCTGTCCCATTATTCTCTTTTGTCCCCTTCCCCCAGCACCCATCCCCTGAGGACTCTTCTCTTTCAAAGTAACATTTCCTGTTTTGTTGTCTCCTTCCTTTTGTCCTCCTCTGTCCTTCATGTCACAATGTTTATGGAGCTGGGAGTGGTGGCCCACGCCTTTCTTCCCAGCACTCGGGAGGCAGAGGTAGGAGCATCACAGTGAGTTTGAGGCCAGCCTTGGACTACAGAGTGAGTTCCAGGTCAGTTTAGGCTAGAGTGAGACCTTACATTGAAAACCAACAACCGAAAAATGTTTATGGGCTCAGAACCATGTAGTCTTGTGTGGGTGTCGGTAACTGAATGCACCAGTTGGTTCATGGGTGCCTTCCTTTTGGCTGGTTATATAGCATTCTATCCCACAGGGCTTCTCAACCTTGAGACTGACGACATCTTGGGCTGGCTGACCCTTTGGCCTGTCATTGTAGGTGTTTGGAAGAATCCACAGCCTCTCGGTACTAGGTGCCAGTGCCTGCCCCACCCCCAGCCTGGGCCTGTGTTTAGCTTTAGTACACACTGGCAAACAGCTTTCCAAAGTGGCTGTTGCCCATAAAGATCAGTCAATGGATGAATAAATGAACAAAGAAATGAATGATTATCCATCCCTCCAAGCTCTGGGTTCCCTCCCAGAACACAGGCGGCATTCCAAAATGGTAGTCAGTGTTTCTGCAGGATCTGCAACATGGTCGCATGTCACCTCTGGGTTTTTGAACAGGTCAGACTTAGGTCCCTGCAGGGAAGGAGCTGGACCTGCTTTATCTCAGTATCCCTATGGATGACACACCGGTAAGCACTCCATAGATGCTTGGGACCCTTCCCAGAAGCACAGAACTCTGTTCAGAACTGAGGCCTCTGAGGTCCCCATCACATTGGAGACTGAGGGAGCTTGGTGGGGTGGGGTGGGGGTGGGGCTGCCTGCCTCACCTACTCCTCTTCTAGCTCCCTTCCTCCACTTGACATATTTAGACAACTGAGCCAAACCCTGGGAAATGGATCAGATTTCAGATTTGACAAAAATAAAAACAAACTTGGCCACCCCCGCAAGCCCAGTGTGCCTGCCCCCACTCAGAGCCCCCCTAGCACAGAAACTGTTCTTGTCAGCAAGGCGGGAAGGAGGGCGGTGGTCGCCATGGCAACTGCGCAGGCCTCTGGCTGCTCCTTGAGAGGAGGCTGTCCCAAAGGGCCTGCTTAGGAGATGGGCACTGTCCCTCCAGCCGGCCCTGGCAGGTGACAGGGGCTCCTGGCATGGTGGCATCCCAGGCAGCTCTGTCTCCACTCTAGCCCACATCCTGCCCTTCTTGGGGTCCAGTAGCTGAGGTGATCCAGCTCAACCTCTTCCTGCTGGGGACCTGGCTGCAAACTTTCTCTTGACATTGTCTTTGACACCTCCCCCTGCAGCTGATGGCCCACAACACCCCCTTCCTGACCACACTGCACACTCCAGGCCTGGACAGCCCACAGGAGCCCAGCTAGTTGGATTGATGGCCACATTCATCTGTCTGCCTGGCTGGGCCCTGGAAGGAGTCAGTGTGGGTGAGGACAAAGGGGGTCCCCAAACACCATCAAGAACCCTCAAGTCCCAGTGCCAGGTGTCCTAGCACATGCCTTTAATCCTGGTGTTTGGGAGGCAGAGGTAGGAGGATTGATGAGAGTTTGAGGCCACCCTGAAACTACATAGTGACTTCCAGGTCAGCCTGGGCTAGAGCGAGACCCTACCTCAAAAAAGGGCTGGAGAGATGGCTAAGTGGTTAAGGTGCTTGTCTGCAAAATCTAACAACCTGGTTCTATTCCCCAGTACCCATGTAAAGCCAGATGCACAAAGTGGCGCATGCATCTGGAGTTGGTTTGCAGCGGCTGAAGGTCCAGGTGTACCCATTCTCTCCCCCTCTCTCCTCTCTCTTGCAAAATAAATAAATAAATAAATAAGAATCCCCAGGTCCCAGGTGCTGAGACAGGATGTGAGATGTAGAGCCAACAAAAGATGGTAGAAGTCCTGCCCTGCCACACACTACTACACTGGCTGCCTCAGTTTCCTTATCTGTCAAGTGGAGGAAATATTCATATCTGATAGGCTGGGAACTTTTTTAGAAATTCTTGGACCCTTTGTTCAGGCCTGGGCTTCAGTTTATTGGCTAATTCTTATACTGTTATTTTTTGAGACCAATTCTCACTATGTAGTCCAGGTTGGCCCCCAACTGGTGATCCCCCTGCCTCAGAGTCCCCAGTGCTGAGACTGTGGGCCTCCACAGTTGGCTAGGCTGACTCTCTTGAAATGGCTCTAATTGGACACTCACTGCTGGGAGGCAGCTGTCAGTCAAAGGACTTGTACTGGTATCTTTGTTCTTCTACTTAAGGTTGAATTGCCTCCCTATGTAGCCGAAGATTACCTTGAACTTCTGATTGTCCTTCCTCCACCTGCTAAGTGCTGGGATTATAGGTGTGTGCTATTAGATCCAGTTTATGTGCTGTTGGGGATTGAACCCAAGGCCACATGAAAGCCAGGCAAGTATTCTACCAACTGAACTATGCCCCCCACCCCCAGTCTCTGCTATTTTCCTTCAAGCCCTGGCTCTGACTGTGTTGTAAAAGAATTTTCTGTCCATTAACCCACCAGGCCTGGCAGCTCTGTATGCCAAGCCCTCCTGGCTCTGTCATAGTTTTTGTTTGTTTGTTTGTTTTTGTAGTAGGGTCTCACTCTAGCCCAGGCTGATCTGGAATTCACTATGTAGTCTCCAGGTAGCCTCAAACTCATGGCGATCCTCCTACCTCTGCCTCCTGAGTGCTGGGATTAAAGGCATGCACTACCACGCCCGGTTCTGTTTGTTTCTTGAAACAGTGTCTTATGTAACCCAGGCTGACCTTAAATTCACTATGTAGTTCAGGCTTGCCTTGAACTTCTGATCCTCCGGTGGCTTTTACCAAGTTCTGAGTGCTAGGATTACAGGCCTGCACTTCCACACTCAGCTGACTTGCTGAGATAAATCTTGCTTTGTTAGCAAACAGACACTCGAGGTCATGTAGGAAGTATTTTCTAGCCAAGGACCCTTGGGTGTTTTTTCCCAAGTCCTAGTGTTGGGTCTCTTCACCAGCCATGGAAACTATTGATCTGGTACCATTGATTGTTTTCCTCACGGGTACTCCTCAGAGGTGCTATGGCCGCCTGCTGTTTCGGGTGCAGAGCCTGGGCATGTAGGGAGACCCAGGCCCCGTGGGGTACATGAGTGTCATTTCTGCTCTGGGCTGCCGATGTGGCTCAGTCCAGTCCCTCTTCCTGGTTCCCATTGCTGTAAGGAAGGCATCTCCGGATTGCAGTGAGCTGCTCTGTGACACTGGTCCCCCCATGACTGAGAGGCTGACACTGAAGTCTCAGATGCCACGTGGGAGGGTTATGTCTTGCTGGGAGGGGCAAAGGGAAACCATCGATGACTCCCTGCCTTAGTGGAAACAGCACTGCCCCCACCCCTCCTACTCTGTTACCTAGAAATTCTGCCCTCTCAGGGCCTGTCCTCCATCCTTCATCCCAGAGGCTTGGCCTACCTGAGCTCTGAGCTTCTTGGTGCGTGACTAATGGTGGGTACAGTAGGCGCTCAGCCTGGAGGCCATGACTCCCTCTGACAGCTCCGACCCCTCACCGCATGGTCTCCGTTGGCTTCCAGGAGGCCTGGAGCCTTTGATCCCAGAGCCAGCGGGAGTGTGTCAGGAGACACGGGCGGGCGGGCGGCAGTGCCAGCTCTGGCCTGACTTCTGAGCCTTGTAGCACTTGGAAAGAGCCCAGGCTCTGCCACCTGGGATTTCCCAGAGCGCCTGTGGCCCAAAGGTCCATCCCTGAAGGGCTGAAGCTGAGTGGTCCAGGTTTAGAGTCACTCTGTCTTCCCCAAGAGGTCCCCCCCCCCCCCCCCCCCGTGCAGGGTGGATGAGCTGCTGTGTGACCTTGTGGGGGTCACATCAACCCTTCTGGCCTATTTCCTTGTCTTTCCCTGATGGATTGTGGTGACAGTTAAGGTCCTGTCCCTAGGGTGCCTGGCACACAGCAGCAGTTGTGGTGACTGTCAAGTTCATTACTGTGTAATGTGCTAGACCAGGTGGGTGGGGAAGCTGAGCACCAGCTTGGGAGGGGTGAAAGGTGCTTCACAGGAAGCTTCTAGAAAGAGGTAGCAGATGAGTGGGGCTGGGAAAGGTGGGCAGGAGTTCGCCTTAGGGGAACAAAGCTGCTTTAAGTGTGTGCTTGGGGTCGGCAAGAAGCTCTCTGTGTGCTCAGGCCAGGGAGAGACTTAGTCAGTGGAGTTCATTGAGGTCAGGGTACAGGAGGCCTTAGGTGTTAGGCTAAGGGGGTGATAGGGAGCCATGGAAGGCTTTGGAGCAGGAAAAGGGCATGAGCAGAGTTGTATTCTGGGCAGATTAATCCAGCAGGAACCAAGTAGCTTGGGGGTTAGAAAAAATGGGTGGAGCAGTTGCATCTAGGCTCTGCCTCTGCAGCAGGTGACCTCGGACAAACCTGTTCCCCCCTTTTAATTTTATTTACTTATTTATTTATGAGAGAGAGGGGGGACAGATAGAGAGGGGAGAATGGGTGCACCAGGGCCACCTGCAAATGAACTACAGATGCACGGGGCCACCCTTGGGTTTCTGGCTTTGCGTGGTTCCTGGGAAATCAAACCTGGGTTGTTAGGCTTTGCAGGTAAGCACTTTAACTCCTGAGCCATCTCTCCAGCCCCCCCCCCCCACCTGTACTTTAAAAAATCTTTTTGAGACAGTATCTTGCTATGTGAGGCTCCTGCCTCAGCCTCCTGGGTGTTAGGATTACAGGTGTGAGCCACTGTGCCTAGCTAAATCTGTCCCCTGTGTGGGCTTATTAGAGTCCTGAGGATACATCTGGTCGACACTTGGAAAATGCTCAAATACTGTTGTGCACACACAGGCAGGCGCCTGGCCTTCGAGTGGGGCGTGCTGGATGGGCAGAGGCTGGCACAGGACAGTGACACTCCAAGGACTCAGGGAGGAAGAGGAAGTGGGGGAGGGGTAGGGTGCACATCTCAGGGGGAGATGCTGATGGTGGAACCCAGCAGACAAGGCACAAACCACAGCTCCCTGCTTCCCAGCTGGATGACGCAGAAGGACCCTGATTTTCCCAAACCTCAGTTTCCCCATTGACCCCATAGTGCAGGGTGTCACTGAGTTCCAGGACACGCATGCTCGGTACACTTAGGCTGGGGCAGGAAGGGCAGAGGCAGCAGGAGCTAGGATGAAGGACAGGGAGGTGGGGGGAGGCGAGGGGATCGAGGATGCTCTCTGGTAATTAGAACGTTTGAACTTCAAAAAAGTTAATTAATGATGAAGCCGCTGCTGAAGCGATGCTGGGGCTAGGAGGGGGCCTGGCAGCGACTGAAATTAATTACAGGCTGTGGTGGGAGAGTGGCAGGGAGGTGGGGGACAGGAAGGAGCAGGTCAGGGATGGGGACCTTGGAGAAAGCTGCTCTCAAGGTGAGCAGGGCTTGAGGAGGAGAGGTGGCTGTTGCCATGGAAATCAGGTCAGGTCTCTCAGCAGCAGGAAGGTCTCAGTCCGATGTGGGTAGGGCCTGGATACAGTGATCAGAGCCCCAGAGAGAAAATTTATTCAACAAGCCTTGGTTAGGCACCTACTACATGCCAATTACTGTAAGGCTGTGAGTGAGAATCCCTGTGCTCTGAACTCAGTTCTAACAGTAGACAAACAATGAATGTATCAATGGGACACTCTGGCTGTGGTCTGTAAGGGCCTGGAGCCATGTCAAGACAGAAGGATTGTGGGATTGGAGCCTCTGGATTCCAGAGGTGGGTGGGATTCTTCAGATGAGGTGACAAACAATTAAAGGGTTATCCCTGGAGGGTCCAGAGAAGAGTCTCCAGGTAGAGAGGCCCTGAACTGGAGTGTGCCTGAGCCCTGTGAGGATCGGCAGGAGGTTCACCCACGAGTCTGACTTCAGTCATTTATGCTGTGTGCAGCTTAAATCCATTTTACCTTGGATTGCATTCTTCTGGACACAGTTGTCCTGAGGTTCCAGGGAGATATCAGTTTGGGAGATGAACAAACTCCTGCTCTCTCCAGGTTGCACCATGATGGGGGTGGGGGTAGGGACTGAATGTGAGTGACACAGCCCCATGTTCTTTTGAACTCTGAGCTTCCTGGTTGGACAAATTGAGATGGGCACACCCTGATGGACTCATCCCTGGCCTAGGTGGAGTCACCCGCAGGGAGAAGGGGTGTTTATCAGGTGTCCTCACTGTCTGGGTACACAGTGCCCTTCATTCTGGCTCCATGCTGGTGCCCTAGGCCCTGCCTGTGGTTCATGTCGGAGTGAAGAGCTGGTCTCTAGACCCCCTGGGTGCAGATGACAGCCTTCTGCCTGGGTGGATCCCATGAGGCTGAGTTCCTCCTCAGTGGGGCTGGCCTGGGAACAGCAGCTGGAGGATGACTATGAGTTCCAACCAGGTGGCCATGGGCAGGCCAGGAGGACAGGTGTGTCTAGTGAGTGTCCATTGCACTACAGGGTCCTCTACTGCCTACAGGCTGCAGAGAGAGGAGGAAAGGGAAGGGGAAGAGGGAGGCAAGAGGTGGTGGGATTGGGGGGCCCTGCTGGTGCCTCTGGGAGTTGCTTCTTCCTGGATAGGGCCCAGGTGGCTTGTTGGGTTTGGTCCCCTGGAGTGTGTAGTCTGTGGTGGGGCAGGCTTTGAAAATGTGGGCACTAGCCATTGAGGGGCACACCTAGGGGTTAGGAGTAGCTATGTGCCTATGACAAGGGTGTCTGGTCCTGAGCGAGGTGCCTCACGCCTTGCCTGTACTGCTCACTCCTTGACTCGGTGCACGTGGTTCGAATGTGTGAGCATGCTGGTCATACTGCTGAATTGCGTGACCCTGGGCATGTACCAGCCGTGCGACGACATGGACTGCCTGTCAGACCGCTGCAAGATCCTGCAGGTGAGGCACCGGGCTGTCCCCTTCCTCCTTCCCACCTGCAGTTTCCGCCTCCATCTCAGGGATCTGCCCTAGTACAGCCTCTACTGGGTGCCCCACTAGGCTCCTCTGGGCTCCTAACTGAGGCCTTTAACCCATTCAGCACAGGGACCAATGCTTCTCTGCCTGCAGGCTTCCTTGGATCCCTAGTTCTTCTATGTTCTTTATGGAGAGAGAGGAATGGCCTCTCTCTCGGGTGTCTCCTGTGCTCGCCTCCCAGGTCCCAGGTGGGAATGGATTTGGCAGCTAGCTGCATGGCCCTGTACTGGTTGTGAAACATATCGTGCCCAGGAGGGGCTCAGCAGAGACTGGGGCATGTGTTCACATCCACACCTATGACCCATTCCAAGTCTCTGGGTGGTTCTGGGGCCCCAGAACTGATTAGGACTAAGTACTTGGAGCCAGACCTGAGTTTCAGACCTGGTCCTGTCATTCACCTGCTGTGTAACCTAGGGCCAGTTGCCTGACTTCTCTGAGTCTGTTTCCTTATCTATAAAATGAGGCTACCCAGGGGAGTTGTCACCATGAGCATTAAAGTGAGAGTTTAGGTCCACGTCTGGTCCAGTGCTTGCCAGTTATTAGAATATGGAAGATTCTGGGGTCCTTGTCACAGTCTGGGCAAGTTCATCCTTTTTCTGGGCCTCAATCTCCTGTCTGTAAAGTGGTTGACTGGACCAGGGCCTCTGAGGTGCTATTCTTGCCCCATTTCTACCTCACACTGGGGCTCCAGCCTCCCTGGCCACTCTGAGACCCTTTCATTGGGGCTACAGCCTCCCTGGCCACTCTGAGACCCTTGCACTGGGGCTCCAGCTCCCTTGGCCACTCTGAGACCCTTGCACTAGGGTTCCAGCCCCCTGGCTGCTCTGAGACCTCACACTGTGCTTTGCTGTTTCCCTCCTGCCCTGGCAGGTCTTTGATGACTTCATCTTCATCTTCTTTGCCATGGAGATGGTGCTCAAGATGGTGGCCCTGGGCATTTTTGGCAAGAAGTGCTACCTCGGGGACACTTGGAACCGCCTGGATTTCTTCATCGTCATGGCAGGGTAGGTGGTGACCTGGCCTTTAGGGCATGCCAGCCCACCCAGGGACTTCTGGGAGATTAAATGATGCTATGTGGGAGTGTAGGGCCTCCTGACCAGAGGTGGGCAGAGCAGCACCTTGCTAGCTGGCTTCGACAGATAAGTGTTCCTTCTTTGAATCTGTGATAAGTGTGTGCTCTCCTGCACCACCAGCTGAGACCAGTGTTGTCGGCTGATGCCTTTGAGAAAGCCATTTACTCTGGCTTAGTTTCCATTTCCTCATCTATAAAATGGGAGCGAATATAGTAGCCTTATCAAAATTAGCACCAGTAAATCAGTTGTTGCTATGGTCATCACCACCATCACCATTACCACAATCACCATCACCAACATCACCATCATCACCACCACCATCATCACCACCACCACCACCACCATCATCACCACCACCATCATCACCATCATCATCACCACCATCATCACCATCATCATCACCACCATCATCACCATCATCATCACCACCATCATCGCCATCATCATCACCATCATCACCATCACCATCACCATCATCACACCATCACCACCATCACCATCATCACCATCACCATCATCCCCATCACCATCATCACCATCATCACCACCATCATCGTCATCATCACCATCACCATCATCACCATCACCATCACCATCATCACCACCATCATCACCATCACCATCATCACCATCACCACCATCATCACCATCACCATCACCACCATCACCATCATCACCATCTTGCTGATGCTAAATCACCATCATCGAGGTCATTCAGCAAGTCAGAGGTAGAGGCCAGTTAAACACTTTCTGACCTCCAGCACTGGTCGTATCTTATAAGACACACTGACAAGTGGGAGGTCACTTGACCTAGGAGTTCCGCTTGGGACATAGAGTGAGACCTGACCCCTCCCTTAAAGGCCACATTGATAGTCAGAGAGGCCAGGTTCTGTCTTATCCCATTTTGAGCATTGCCAGACCTTGGTCCTGCTTCCCTAGGACCCAGCGGCATCCTGGATACAGAGGGCTCTGCTGAGTGTGGGTTCCACTTTGGTGGCTGGTGAGGAGAGCAGACCACACACAGGCTGGTCTTCTTAGCTCCCCATTTGGGACAGTGTCCAGCAGTTCCACTGGCAGTGTCTGCCCACACTGGGATTAGGGATCTGGGCAAGGCACTATAGTTTGCTGAGAGAATTTAACCCAGGAGCATGACAGAGCCAGGCGAGGACATGGGGGCATGATTACTGTCCTGAGGAGGTGACAGCTAGGGGGTAAAGGTCAAGTACGCACTACCCATGCCCATTATAGGTCAACATGGCAGGGATGAGGTGGGATGGGAAGAGGAGAGGACAACTGGTGGCTGTGTGTGTGTGTGTGTGTGTGTGTGTGTGTGAGAGAGAGAGAGAGAGAGAGAGAGAGAGAGAGAGAGAGAGAGAGAGAGAGAGAGCGAGCGTGGGAGCATGTACACCATCATGGAGAAGGGCAGTGAGGGTCACCCACACATCCCTGAGAGGAGAATGGAGGTATGTGGACCCCAACAGGGACTGAACTTGTGGGCTCTTTGTGAAGAGTGTCAGCGTGTGTCACCCCGCCTCTTCCAAACGTCCTTTTCTGATGGTGCCCCCGACTGGGGGATTTGGACCTGCCTGAAGATGGGTAGGCATTTCTTGGGGACTGGGTCACCACCTCTGTCGGGTGTGTTCTCATTTTGGGTTAGCTGGAAACTACTCTTAAGTAGGTTTTCAAAGAAAAGAATTCTGATAGTGTCATTTTTTTCAATCTTGGCTGTGCAAACCCATCCCTTTGATCTCTGAGTCGGAAAGACATGGTGTGTCTGGTCTGTGGGAGGGTCATGCTTTTTCTCCCTCAGAACTGGCCACATTGTGACATGCAAATTGACTGTAGAGTGCTACCAACCCACTCTCCTTGGAAGACAATTGGCTTTTTTCTGCCTCAAAGCTGATTGAATTTTTTTCACCTTTAGGATTCAGAATTTTGGTCCAAGACAGATCTAGAATTTTCCTTCAGCCCAGGGCAGAGTTCTTTCATTCCTTCTTCGGTAATCTAGCCTATAACCCTGCTTCACCCTTCTGGGACTCCTGTGGGCTGGATCTTTCCTCCTTTGTCTTTTCTTCTCTGATTTCATCTGGAAAGGGAGTGAGTTCCTGGATTTGGCCTTGTGAGTCGTCTGTGGACTCCTAGCACTGTCTTCTCTCCCTTGGCTGCCTCTGCTGGAGCCTTCCCTTTCTCCTGTCCTTTCATCTGGGAGCGGCCTCCTTGCTTTTCTGTTTTCCTGTGTTTCAGAAAGGTTTATGTCTGTTCTTGTTTTCTGGAGGTGATATTTACCTGAATCTCCCTGCGGATACTAGTTAGGCCTCTCCAGAGTCTTTGACTCTGGAAGTAACTGTGGGTCTAAGTTTCATTGTTAAGAAAAAAAAAAAAGACCCTCCTACAAATCTTCAGGCGCCCTTGTATCATGCCTGGTTCGTGATTCAACTTCAGCAGTTAAGACATTGATGGACAGCACAGGAGGGGCCCATGTCAGAGGAGGGATGTCCAAAGTGGGCCATAAGGGCATCAGAACCAAGTGAGAGTCTCCAGTGAAGAACCCACATTCTGACGGTGATGGTCAGAAGTCTTTTTTCTGCTAGGCTGAAGCAGTATCCATCACTGTTTGGTAAAAACCCACAAGTTAGCATTCAACTTCACAGCATCTACACCTTTAATTAACAGGGAAGAGCGAGTCAAACAAAGGTATAGTCCCTTAGATACTGAAATAATTAGCAGATAGTCCCTCCCGAAGCCTGAGGCCTTGTTTGTGAGTTTTGGAGAACTTCTTCCCAACTCCTGTCTCAGGTACATCATTGGTTTGGCCGTCTCCGCCCTCCCTGTCCCGGAGCCCCTTTTACCCTTTGGACCAGGAGCGCATGCTCCCTTGCTTATCACTTTGCTCCAGTCATCTGTCCTTTGTAAACAAAGACCATGGAGCTCTGAGCTGAGCATGGGGAGGGGCCCCTGGCCTCAGCATCCAGCACTGTGCAGAGGTCCCAGGCTGCTATCTTCCTTTGGTCCTTGGAATGTGGGTGGTATGTGTGTGCCGGTGAGCAAGATCTACTGGCCACATCTCCCAAGGTCAGGGTCTGGGGAGGCTGGTGCAGGGCTTGCATGGAATGCATTCACAGTCTATGTGAGGTGGGTACCCCCACATTGGACACCATGGGGTATGCTGTTAGTCCTGGCTTGTTATCAGCTCCACACAGTCACTAATACACAGGGGCTTGGCCCTGTGCTGGGTGCTGGGGACTCAGAGAACCAGAGTTACCCTTGTCCCTTGTCCCCAGGGTCCCATGGATCCTTTATGCCAAGGGATAGTATGAGTAGAGGGTCAGGTGGGTCTCAGATCCTGGGCTCCAGAGTCCAGTCTCTTCCTACCCCTGCTTGGTTCTCACCATCTCGGAGCTGCCCACTCAATTCCCCCCTTTAGTTCCATTAGTACTATAAATGTTCTGCTTGCCAAGAACAGGCCTGACATCCTAAGGATGTTTCCTCCCTTCCTGCCCCACCCCTTCCCCAAATTACTGGCTCCTTCTTCCAAGCTACCCAGGGTGAGACAGAACCTCTGAGAGGGAAGGTTCCTTAGAGGTCACAGCCCTCACCCCCACATCAGCAGCACTGAGTTGAGAGTAGAGACTCTGCTTGTATGCTGCCGATGCAGGGAGCTTGCTATGTTCCAGGCAGCCAGAATCAAATTGGGACAGTCTAACGTGCTGGAAAGTTCTTTTTTTGAACTGAAGCTTATCTTCTTATGGCTTTGACCTGATGGTGGTTGGAGTCACCATTTACTCACCAAGTCAACAGCTATTGAAGACTTATTTCCTGCCTTGAGCTGGGCAGTGGGGATTCAATATGGAGGCAGATGCCCTTCGTGATCTCATGGAACTCACAGTGCAGAGAACAGATCTACAAAGACCAGTTCTAACAAGGCTCCTGATGGTGCCAGGAAGTACAGAGGCCGCTGGGCCATGCAATAAGGACTGGATTTCAACAAGGGGTTTTCACAAACTGTTCTGAGGAGGACAGAGCTGGGGACAGAAGGCCCGAGGGATACTGAGGGCTATGGAGGGTGAAGAGTCCAGTGTTCTGGGTTCGTGGGGCTGAGAAATGAAGTCAGAGGGAAGGCAGGGGCCTGTCACATGGGGAGACAGGCCAGGGAGTGGATGGCTGAGAGATTCTCCACTCTCCTCCAAAAGTCGGAAGATGGCTCCATCCTCCCTTCAGGATGAAATGTCCCATTCCTCTCACCACCAGTCAGAGGATAGCATTCTCAGAGGCCTCAGGCCTTGGTGAAGGGATCTTAGCCAGACTTTGTGGTGAAGAGAGGAGCTTCTTGTCCCAGTGAGGTGCAGGATTATGCTGGTCTCTCTCTCATGGTCACATTCACCCTCCAAGTGGGTCTCCTCTGCCCTGGCGCAGAGAACAGGTGACTTTTAAATGAAAACAGAACAGTTTTCACTTGTGGCTGATGTGTTTGTCTCAGAGTGGCTCTTGGTGGTTGGATCCAGTGTCTCCCGTATCATTCCCTGTACTCACCCAGTGAGCCCAGGAATGCTTCCTCTCCTCCCGTGGGACAAAGCAGCAGTCATCTCTTGGCCATCTCTTAGGGTGTGGCCAGGCCACCTTATCACTATGCTCTCCTGCTTTGCACATTAGGATAGAAGGTCATGAAATATTCAATTACATTTTGTTCAACTTGAGATATTCTTCACTTGCACACCTCCCTTGGCCCACACTGTGCTGGTAATTCCTTCTTCCCCAGGTCAAATCATGAAGTGACCACAGCCAGCTGCAGGGAGGGGACAGACACCTCTGTTAAAAGCTTCTTAAGGAATTTCAGAGCCCATTCTAGGCCTGGGGTGGAGCTGGGCTGCTCATGGCTCTTGGGTGGATGAGTGCAGGGAGTGGGAGACGATGCCTTCGCCTGGCAAGCCCCGGAAGCTGGTGGCTGGGAGAGCATCTCCAGCCAGGCTTCCATGTGGAAAATGGGTAAGGGATTCATCAGTCAGGTTGGGTGACCTTTCTAACCTTCAAGCACAAGCTTTCACCTCTTGTCCACGCTTTGAAACTTTGGGGAGCACCTGTGAAGATGTAGACTCGTGGTCCCCACTCCAAAGGTGTGGATCCAGCAGGTATTGCAAGGCCTAGAAACTTTATTAACTCAAGGCACAAAGGGCCCTTCTGCAGTGGTGTATGGCTCCCCTCGGAGAAGCTGGCTCCTTTTACCTTCATGGGGAGTCCTGAAAGATGGGGATCACGATTCCAAGTTCTGGATGGAAGCCACAGGAAAGGGGAAGATGTGCGGGGAGGCTCCATGTTGGCATCTGTCCCTTCTGAATAGTTCTCATGGAAAATACAAGTGCTTTGTGAACAGGTCAGTGGGACTCCATGTAAGAATTTCTGTGCTTGGGCTGGGGAGATGGCTCAGCAGACATGAGGGCCAGAGTGCCAAGTTCAGCTTCCCAGACCCATGTAAAAAGCAAGGTTTGGCCATGCATGCATGTCTGTAACCCCAGTCCATGGAGTGCCCAAAGGGAGTCAGAGACAGGAAAACTCCTGACCAATGGCAGCTCAGGGTTGAGGGGGAGACCATGGCTCAAGGAATTAACAGGATGAGTGATAAAGGACATCTGCTGCATAAAGCATGGGGTGTGCACATGTCTGTGCGTACATGTACAAACCCCACACATCACACCACACAATCTCTACACACATGCAAAAAAAAAAACTGTGCTCATTAATAATAATAATAGATCACAGTAGCATTGGTGACTCAGCTCCTGAGCCAGGGATCAGGAAGGTAGACTCAGGGTCAGATCAGGAATATTGTATTCTGGAAACATCCTCTCCCTCCTGCATGCAGGGAACTACTTTCCCTACCTTGACTCTCACAGGTTCTGGAGAAGCAGAAAGGTAAGGAGAATTGTTTTTTAGCCCTGGACTAGAGCTTTCTAACCCATCAGGCAGGTACATCCCCCTTGTGGTCGCTGGCTGAAAAGTCCTTTGTCCAGAGTCAGTGGGATTTTAAAAAGCAAAGGATATTAAAGCCTCTTAGGTACCATCTAGGGGCATGATCAAAACAGGAACAAATCTAGTGTTTGCCAAGTGCTCACAGGACTCCTGACATGGAGGAGCTGTGGTCAGTTTGTCTTCATGGATGAGGCGTGGGAATAGGGTGTGACTTGCCCATGGTCACCTGCTGGTCAGAGGTAAAGTTAGGAGGTGAGTTGGGAGAGCTTTGTGATTTGCTGTGTGTATTTATTGAAGATGCATTTGGCTGCAAGTAATAGAAACCTAGCCTACAGCAGCTTGATCCTGGGTGCTTTTCTTTTCTTTTCCTTTCCCTCCTTTCTTTCTTTCGTCCTTCCTTCTTCTTTTCTTTTCTTTCTTCCTGTAGGATCTTGCCCTAGCCCAGGCTGACCTGGAATTCATTATATAGCCTCAGGGTGGCCTCTGCCTCCGAGTGCTGGGATTAAAGGTGTACTCCACCACTTCTGGCTGAGCCGGGTGCTTTTCTGAATCAAGTTCTGAGAGGTTGGTGCTACTGGATGGAGAAGGACCTGCAGAGTGGAGGCTGATGTCCTGTGCTTATTCAAGCTTTTCTTTCACGGCCACAAGACAGTGGCTGAGCTGTGGGTGTTGTGTCTGCATTTCAGACCAGAAGGAAGGCTTCCGAGAAACAGCTATGCCAGCCACTCCTGTCCACCTGTATGAGGAAAACAATGTGTTCTTTTCCAGATCCTTCCTTTCCTGGGATTCTTGGACAGAACCAGGTCTCATGGCTCTTCTTAGCTGCAGGAGGCAAGAGAAGTAGAAAACGTCTGTAAACTTGGCTCAATCAACCAAGAGCTGTTCTGGGGTCAGGATAGATTGAAGTAGAGAGGGTGAATGTCTGGTGGACACCTCCTTCCCTGGGGCCTCACCCGGGGCCTTCCTCCAAGCCATGGCCCTTGCTTGGCTTCCTGGGAACTCTGTCCAGGCTGGCTTGGCGGGGACTGTGCTCTAACAAGAAACCAGAAGTCAGTTCTGATCCATGGAAGGTCCACAGAGATCAGGGCCTGCCAGCAGACCTAGCCATGGCCAGGGGTCACAGGGTCATTACTGGGGCTGGTTCCAGAAGTTTATGGAGGACTGGAGACATGGCTCTATCTGTAAGGGGCTTGTTGGCAGCCAGTCCAGCCTACTTGGAGAGTTCCAGACCACTGGAAGCCCCTGTCTCAAAACCAACGTGCCTAAAGAATGACATTTGAGATTGTCCTTTGGCCTCTCCACATATGCCCACGTTCACCCCTCCCCTCCACACACAAAAGCATCTGTGGAGTGTTCTCCCTCTTCAAGGGTCTGAGGAGGCCCAGGGCACCCTGGGGACCTTGTCAATGACTGCTTTACCTAGGACTTGATAGGTCTGTCTGTTCTCTGAGGACAGGCCCCCAGAGCTTGGTCCTACGCAAGGCCATGCGGCTTCAGGCTGCATTGCTTACCTACCTGAAGAGTGAGGAACCATTTTTGTTAGGCAGTGCTGCATCAAGGGTGTGGAATTGGGAAGCTTCCAGCATACATGCCCATCACATTTGCTTACAGGGTAGGTTTGAGCAGGTGATGGTCACTGTGTGGGCCATTTCCAAGGAAACAGGACAGTAGCCACCATTAAGGAATAGGGGACTTGCCAGAGATCCTCAGGCCCAACCCTTGAAGTCAGGCATGAGTTAAGCAGGACCTTTGCAGTCATATGGTTGAAAGGAGTCTATACTTAAAAGCCAAGGGGCGCTGTCCATGATGGATTGTTCTAGAATCCTGAACAATGTCTCAGACTCTGTTGCTGTCCCATAACTCTGCTCAGTCCTTGGTGCTGACTTCTCTCCCAGAAGCTTGCTCCTCTATGCTGGGCGGAATGAAGCCGATCCCCAAGGCTCCACCCAGACCACAAGGCCCAGAAATGAGCCTCCTGGGCTTGAATTAGCCAGTGTGGGTCATGTGTTTATTCCAGAGCCCATAATAGTGGGCTGGGGTGAGTCAGCATTCTCATTGGCCAGATCTAGGTCAAAGCCCACCTGAAGGAAGGTGTGAAAGGTGTCAGGACATACCCAAAAGATCAGGGATTGTTGATCCAGTGGTGGTCACTCATGCTTGTCATCTTAGCACTCGGGAGGCTAAGGTGGATTGATGCAATTTTGGGGCCAGCCTGGGCTACAGAGTGAGACCCTATCTCAATAAAGCCATAAAGGGGTTGGGATGTAGCTCACTTGGTGGAATCCTTGCCTGGCACGCACGGCATAAACTGTGTGCGTTGGTGATACCTGTAATCCTAATGTTCAGGAGGTGAAGGCAGGAGGATCAGAAACCAGTCTGGCCTACATGAGAGTCTTACTTAAAAGTAAACAAATAAAACAATCGTGCATTGTTTTCTTTTTCAAGTTCAAGTTTACTTGGGTACCCTGATTTTTTGAACTCACTTATTCTATATAGTATTTATTTGAATGCCTACCTAGTCCAAGTAGGCATTAAGACAGGTAATAGACACAAAAGCTTATTTGACTAGCCTCATGGGTGTCCCTATTTTCTATTTATGTTTTTATTTATTTATTTGCAAGCAGAAAGAAACACACACACATAGAAGGAGGGAGGGGAGAGAAAGAGAGAGAGAGAGAGAGAGAGAGAGAGAGAGAGAGAGAGAGAGAGAGAGAGAGAGAGAGAGAATGAATGGGTGAACCGGGGCCCACAGCCATGGCCACTGCAAACAAACTCCAGATACACATGCCTCTTTGTGCCTCTGGCTTTACATGGGTACTGGGGAATTGAACCCAGGTTCTTAGGCTTTGGAGACAAGCACCTTAACCACTGAGCCATCTCTCCAGCCCATGTGTTCCTATCTTTGCATGTGCTTCTCTTTTCTGCTTTTTTTTTAATATTTTATTTATTTATTCATTCATTTTCAAGCAGAGAGAGAGAGAGAGATAGAGAGAGAGAGAGAGAGAGAGAGAGAGAGAGAGAGAGAGAGAGAGAGAGAGAGAAACCAGGGCCACCACCTTGTGGGCCTGGCCCATGTGGGTACTGGGGAATTGAACCAGGGGCCCTAGGCACTGGAGGCAAGCGCCTCAACCACTAAGCCATCTCTCCAGCCCCCCCTTTTCTGCTTTTTTGAAGCAGGGTTTCACTATAGCCCAGGTTGACCTGGACCTCATTCTGTGGTCCAGGGTGACTTTGAACTCCTGGCAACCCTCCTTCCTCAGCCTCCCAAGCGCTGAAATTATAGGTGTGAAGCACCATGCCTGGTGTATTTTCCATTTTTGAAAAAATTATGCATATATTATAACAGGTTATACTCTTATCCCCTCACCCTTGCTCCCATTTCCCTGGACCCATCCTCAGTGGGGTTGTGGTATTCACTGTTGGGCCATGAAGGCCTCAGCCAGTCCCTGTGGGGCAGCAGGGGCACCAGGGCACCCTGATTTTATTGGACACATAGCTGAGACATTGGAGCATGGGTCTGAATGGAGGCTTGTGATGGGAGGGTCTTGAGTCTCCTCAAGCCATTCTGGCTCCTCCTGCCCTGAGTCTATCTTTGTAGCTCACCTTTTGACTGTGGCCATTCTTCCTGTGGAGCATTCTTCCTCCAAGTGCCCCGAATCCTTACCTTGTCCACAGTCAGTTTCTTTATCAGTCTAGTGAACTTAATAATCTTCCACCTCCAGGACCTGGTGAGGAACTAAGGGTGTCTTAGTATCTGTATGCTGCTGTAACAAAATACTACAGGTGGGGAGGGGGCACTTATAAACAACAGACATGTTAGAGGCTGAAAGTTCAAGGTCAAAGTGTGGGTAGATTTGGGGCTCACTCCCTCATGGACCCATCTTCTTGTTGAGTCTTCACAGGGAGAAGGGGCAAATAGCTCCATTCGGTCTGTTCTGTAATGGTGCCCCAAGTGTCACACCCCTCAGACCATCACCTTGGGTATTCGTATTTCAACATGAGACTTTTAGGGACACACACACACACAGACAACAGCAATGGGTGTGATATGACACAGAACGGAAGGTGCAGGTCCAAGTCAAGAATTCATGTTCTTACTCCCTGGGGAGCCCCATCCTTTGTTTCCCTCATCTACTGTGTTCTTTCCACTGGACACCTCTGGGTGCTTAGTGAGCATCCGAGGCTGGAGGTCTGGTTGTCAAGCAAACAGGCTGAGTCATCTGCAGCTGCCTGCTGACAGATGAGGCTGGCGCCAGCTTCCCTGCCATTAGCTGCACCTTCCATTATGTTTTTAAGAAAGCCCCCATGGGCCCCTTGCAGAGATTGAGGAAACACCCCATTTTTATCAGCAACACCCAGAGACAAGCCCTGGGTGGGGTGTTTCCTGGAAAGCTGTTGGATCTCAGGCATTTTATATTGCTTCTAATCAGTTGCAAAATGCTTTTTCTTATCTTATTCCTCAAGGGATTTGTTGTTCTACAAGTTCTCGTAGGGACCCTGCCTGGGCTTGGCACTGGGGACCTGGCTGGGACTCTGAGGCAGCCCCGAGGTTCAAGGACCAAGGCTCAGTGGGACACAAGGCAGGAGAACTCAGCTCTGCATGGGGATGGTCTAGAAAGGCGAGGAAGGGTGCTTCAGGGGGAGGGACCTGCAGGTACAGATGGCCTGATGCACCCTGGGAGGTGGAGATGTGTCTGTCCCTGGAGGGCCGGGAGAGTAGTAGCCCATGCTGGGGAGGAGGTAGCCTTCTGGAGCCGTGTGGCTGGGCTTTCGTGGCCCTGCTTGTACTCCTCCAAGGTGGTAAGACCCAGGAAAGGGCTCAGGCAGGCAGGGTGTGACTCATGGACAGTGTGAACTGAAGCAACCACGAAGAGTTCAATATAACCACAGCTCATCCTTGTGCCAGGCCCTGTTCTAAGCCCTGAATCTGCTTATAAACTCCTTTCAGTTGAGTGACTTGTCCAGGGTCACACAGAACACCAACAGAGAGTGGGGACTGGAACCCAGAGCCATGTCCTAACCGCTGGACACACTGCCTCCAGGGTTGCTGGCCATCCCCCTGCTCCAAGCATTGTGCTAGTCTGCTCCCTAGGTGGCTGAGGGGGGAGCTCATGAGGCAGGATGAGCTGGGAGTGGGGGTGGTACCCCCACACCTGCCTGTCCCCTGGGTGCTGTCTGAGCCTCAGCTTCCTTCTCCATACTTATTCCCTAACCCGATTGTGGGGCAGTTACCTGGGGAAGTGTGTGAAACGCTTGGTAGATGCTGAGGGCTCCGGAGCCCCTTCCAAACCAGCTAAGCCTGAGATGCACATATCAGGAACCCAAGGGATCCATTGGCATGGAAAGAAGACAGAGCTGGGATTCAGGAGAGCTGCTTTAGGCCATATGATTAATGTCTCTTAGCCTTCCTCTGTGTTGGCAAAATCCTCAGGCTACCAGGAGGGCAAGATGGCCCTAGTGCCTGTGGATTACCTGGCAACACAGCCAGGGAGACCACCTCTTCCCTGCAGTCCCAGCTCAAGGGCTGGGTTTTCCTCGAGAGCAACCTGGGGCCACATGCCCAGTCTGACGAAGCCAGGGGACAGTGGTCTCCCTATTTGACCATGCATGGCCTTTCCACTGAGCCAGGAGTGGGGGAAGGAGTCTTTAGCAGTCACACCTAAATGCCCTAAAGTATCCTTGTCACCATCTCTGCTTGGTCCCTGACAACCTGATCACACAGAGAGGAGAGCTGGGAACCCAGTTCAGACCCTCTCCTCCTGGGGTAGTTCCAGGGTGGAAGTATTCCTTTCAAGCAAAATTGCTTACCTAATTAGGCGCTTGGGAGCTGGCAGGAGGTGGTGGAGGTTTTGTTGATTTTTTAAGACTCTTAGCACTGAAGCTGCGTGATAAAGTAACTGTGTAATTAGGAATTAATTTCTCACTCTCAAAAGTGATGTCTTATTTGGGGCCTGAGGGGAGTCAGCCCCATGGTTATTCACCCCCACAGTGGCTTCTTCCTTACCTTGTCTTTTTAGGAGGTGGGGTGGGGACCAGCCACCACACTCTCATCCGGGTGGCAGGAGGAGGAGAAAGGAGAAGATAGTTTTCCCCTCATAGGTAGCCTTGGGCACAAAGTGGGTGTTTTCAGGGGGTGGGGCCAAGATGGAGCTGGGGGCCTGAAGGTCTGAGGAGGAGAGGGGCACACCCGGTGCTACAGCGTCCTCTAGGGACAGCTGCCCTGCAGTGGTTGGAGCCTGATTCGCATCCTCTGGTCCAGGCTGGGAATGGAACCCAGGGCCTGGAACATGCCAGGCGAGCAAGTGCACTGCCTTGGGCAGGTGCTCCACATGGATGGGGCCACGCCTGACAGGCTGCTCACAACCATTGTGCCCACCGTAAACATCCCATCTTTTTTTTTCTCTTGTGTCCTTCCTTCCCATGCGCCCTGAGCTTGCCTCTTGAGTAAATGACAGCGGTTCTGAGTCCTTGGCTCTTGTCTGCGGAAGAGATACACCCCAGAGGGGAGGTGTGGGCGGTGTGGAGGGAGCCAGAGCAGAGCACTGGGGTCTGCCTGTTGTGTTGGCAAGGTGGATAGAGACTTCCTGGGCCGGGGAGATGCTTTAGTGCATAATTCATTGCCAAGCAATCGTGAGGGCTTAAGTTTGGATTCCCAGACCCCAGGTGGAGCTGCCACTGTAACAGGCGTTTGTAACACCAGTGCCTATGGCAAGAAAGTAAGGCAGAGGCAGGAGAATGTTCCAGAAGCTTGTGGGCCAGCTGGCCTAGTGAGTGCTGAGGTGAACAACACAAATAAGAGACCCAGCCTCAAAGAAGGTGGAAAGCAAGGACTGACACACTCGAGGGCATGCGTGCACACACACACACACACACACACACACACACACACACACACACACACACAAAACAACAACAAAAAGAGAGGGCCGAGGAGCTGGCTTAGCACTTAAAGCCTGGTGGCTTGGGTTCAATTCCTCAGTACCCACGTAAAGCCAGATGCACAAAGTAGCACATGCTTTCAGGAGTTCATTTTCAGCGGCCAGAGGTCTCGGTGCGCCCATGCTCTCTCTCTCTCTCTCTCTCTCTCCTTTTCTTTCTTTCTTTTTTTAAATATTTTATTTATTCATTTTCAAGCAGAGAGAGAGAGCACCAGGGCCACCACCTTGTGGGTCTGGTTTATGTGGGTCCTGGGGAATTGAACCCGGGGACTTAGGCACTGGAGGCAAGTGCCTTAACCACTTAGCCATCTCTCCAGCCCTCTCTCTCTCTCCTTTTCTGTCTGTTTCAAATAAATAAATAAATACAATATTGAACAAAAAGATTTCCTGGGAGCTGAGGAGATAGCTAAGTGGTTAAAGGTACTTGCAAAGCCTATGGGCCTGGGTTCAATTCCCCAGTGCTCATGTAAAACATGGCCAAGCATCTGGCATTTATTTGCAGCAACAGAAGACCCTTATATGCCCAAACACACATACACGCATGCGCAAATAAAAAATTTCCCCGGAAGAGGGAGGAAAGGGAGGGGAAAAGAGGATGTGCTTGGGGTGACCTGTTGTGGTGCACCGGCCTTGCATCTAGGGTCAGCAGGGTAGGAACAGGGATTGGCCAGAGGTCTGCTTGACGTGGACCTTGAACTTGGTTCTGAGAGCAGCAGGGAGCCATGGAAGGTTTCAAGGAGGCTAGCTCCATTAAGAGTTCCTCTGACTGTGGATGGGCTGGGGGAGGGTGAAGTGGGAGGCAAAACAGGAGAGAGAGGGCTGGTGACAGATCCTGTCTCGCTCGCTCACAGGGAAAGTGGAGCTGGTGGCATCTGTCCCAGGTGGAGTCAGGGTAGCAGGGTTCCCAGGCAGCTCCCTCCTGCCTCCCAGTTAGATGGTCCCCCTCCCATCCTCTTCCCTTCAGAGGGCAGTGAGAGCAACGGGATCCGTGTGCGCCTATTGTGTGATTACTTCTCTATTTAGTGTGTGTGCACGCAGGTGACACGGTGTGCGTGTGAGGTCAGAGGGTGACTTTCAGGTTTGGTGTTGGCCTTTCACCTCGTTTGAGGCAGGATCTCTTGTTGCCTTCACTGCATTCACCAGGCTAGCAGGCAGGCCTGTGAGCTTCTGGGACCTCTCCTGTCCCTGCCTCCCGTCTAAACTGGCTGGGGAGGCAGAAGCCCAGGGCAGCTTCTGGCTTTTACATAGGGCGTGGGGATCTGAACTCAGGCACTTTATCCCATCTCCCCAACCTAAATATGTCATTCTTATTCACCAAGCTCATCTATGCACAGTTGTAATGCCCAGACAGGAGATGTGAAATGTCCCCTATAGGGAGGGAGAGAGAGAGAGAAGAAAGAGACAGAGAAAGACAGAGACAGAGACAGGATCAGGCCTAGAAACCTGTAGGCAGGTGGATTCCTTGGAGGACCCACAGTATTGACATCTTTGATGTTGTCAAGAACTTAGTAACATCACATTTCCCCTTTCAACTTGGCTGCCAGGAAGCTCAGAATTCAGATCTTGACACTAAATCCTACAAGTAATTTCACTGGAGGGGGATGCCTTTCATTAGGGACCTCAAAGGCTGCAAAATGAGGGAACTTTTGCAGGCTGGGGAACGTGTGTCCTGGAGGGTCAGATCCAGAGTGGAGGGACGGGGATGGACCAGTGTCTCTGGTTTTGCTCTATGTGTGCTCTGAGGCGCTGGGGTTTTCCGATGCGCTGGGCTGTGCTTGCTTCAGCTCCTCTCAGGGATCGAGGGCAGAGGGCAGAGATTGCCAACTGTGGCCAAGTCTGAGTCTGGTCAGCTTCTCAGTCCTGGTGGAATGCCCAGACCCCATTGTTTATTAACGGGAATTGTCGCCTTGGTGGCATCCAGTAACAACCTGTTTCCCTCCCAGGACAGGAGGGAGAGGGGACAGGTAGAGTCTCTCCCTGCTACTCCTGGACGTGGAAATTCAGAATGTTAGAGAACGTGCTTCCCCCCAAGACTGAGCCATGCAAACCACGCAGGGCATCTTCACACTCAGTCCAAGCTGAGGTGGAGCCCTGCACTTAACTAATATTGATGGACCTGGACTGTGGCTTCAGAGCGGGCAGTGGAGCGGCAGTGGGGAACAGGGAGTCTGGGACAGAACGGAGGTGTCCTGAAGGCTCCCTTGCTGACTGGATGTGTCCTGGAGAGGGGACTCTGTCCCGGGCTGAATGGGGAGGGGCTGAGGTGGGTCCAAAGTAGTGGCTGCACTCAAATGTGGGGATGAACACAAGAGAACCATAAGGAAAGTTCTGGACACACAGCAAGCCCTCAAAAAGCCCCTGCTCACCGACGTCAACCAAGCCTCCATTCACCTTTCTGAGGCTTTATGGGTCTAGGAGTGACTGTGTGGGAGCTGGGTGTGTGCTCTCTGGACCCTAGGTGCATCCTTGGACCTCCAGCCCCCCACCCCATCTTCAGAGCTGGCCAAATCCAGAGAACTCTAGATGGTAGGAAGAGTGTCCTTGGGGCAGGTGGCTGCGGCAGGGTGGCTCCCCAGGTGTGGTGTGTGTGTCTGGCAGAGCGAGTGTATGCCAGGGTGAGCACCCATGTGTGTGCCCGAATGTTCCACCCCCACAGCACTTCCGTCACACGGCTGCATCCCCCGGCTGCCGGGAGAGCTCTCTCTACACAATATGAAACTGACAGTTTGGCTCACCCACGCGTGGAATCCTCACGCGGCCTGCTCCTTGCTGCCTGCTCAGGGCCCCTCTGTCCTCCCCATGGCCACGCCTCAACCTCCCCACCTCTGCTGGATGCTGCCCTGCACCCCTTGCTTTCTCCTTCTCCCTCCCTCCTCCTCCTTCTCTCCACCCCCAGGTCTCTAACTGTGGTTCTAATCTCTGTCACTTTTTGGGGGGTTATTTGCATCTGATTTGGGGACAGAAAGGAGGTGTCCTGAAGGAGACCAGAGTTCTTGTCCTGTAGGAGTGTGCATGCCCAAGAGCATGAGTGTGTACACGGATGGTTGTGTGCATGTGTGCCCACTCGGAGGTGGTTCATGTGGAACGATGAGGGCATCTCAGGCCACGAAGCTTTCACTCAATTACTCTTCACGCTGCATCAGACAGGTTTGCCAGGTGTACAGGAAAGCCTTCATTTCCCCATGCTGCTGCTGACAGGTGGTGCTGGAGCCGGCGTGGGGTGGGGGAGGGTCTGATGAGGGGGTATCTGGGGTCAGTGGGAGAGGTGGCAGTGAGCCACGGCAGGCAGGATCCCACAGAAGCGCAGGGAGCTGTGGAAAGTCCTGGGGATCTGGTCCCTGGGAGCCCTGGGAAGATCCTGAAGAGCCTCAGAGGAGTGGAATCAGGAGTACAGCTGGTCAGTGAGGTCAGGTGGGTCCAGGGCAGCGAGGGTGCCAGGGTTGTCTGCCTTTGTGTATGCCTGCCTGTCTGGGTGCTCCTGAGGGTGGGGCTGGGGCCCAGACATTTTGGGTCCAGAGTAATGAGACTGGTTGGGTTCATCGTGGACTGGAAGGGGATCTTCAAGCATGATCTCTCTCATCATAGAGATCGGGCAGTCTGAACAAGGATCCTGGACAGCACAGTGAGCCCGAAGCAGGAGCCGGAACTGATTGGCTGTGTCCTCCAGAGAGCCCAGCCTAGTGTGAGGGAGGGCCAGGCTTGGTAGGATGCCTGACTTGAACCCCACTCATTCTCTGGGCCACTCAAGCCCATGATATCATATCTCTCAACTTCTCATCTGTTTATTGGGACTTTGGCTTCTGGCTTGGCCCACTCTTGAGCGAGAGGGACATCACTCAGCCCCCTAGCTGAGGCAGGGACTTCACAAAGCTGCTCCTGATGTGATGGTGACAGTGAGTCCCCTTTGATCCCTCAGCTCTCCAGTCAAATGGGCCTAGCAGGGTGGGGAGCATCCGCAGTGGGAGAGGTCTGGACTGACATAGGTCATAAGTCAGATCGATAGGCCTAAAGATCAGAAGCCACTTGGCATGGTACTGACCCTGCAGTGGGGGCCTGATGTCTCTATTTCCGCTCTTTCTGCCCCCGACTACATCTGTCATGAATCCTCATGACGTGTGTGGAGGTCATTGTCACCTGCTCCACGTACAGAGGAGAGGTCCAGAGAAGAGCCCAGAGAAGAGCCAGGGCTTTGCGTTGTCTGAGACACAGCTGGATCCTGGCCCCTTTCCTCACCCTTACAGAAGTATGGGTGGGCTCAGTGACCCAAAACCTACCCCCTCCAAGCCTGGCCACTGTCCCATGTCTCTCCTTCGATGTCACTCTCTCCTTTCTTTACAGGATGGTCGAGTACTCCCTGGACCTTCAGAACATCAACCTGTCAGCCATCCGCACTGTGCGTGTCCTGAGGCCCCTCAAAGCCATCAACCGTGTGCCCAGTGAGTTGGTTCTCTCTGCCCACCCATGCACAGCACACCCAGTCAGCCCCATCCATTCACTCAAAGAAGACAGATGGACCAGCTCCTTCCTGGGCCAGGCCTGTGCTGGTGGTGCTGGACAGATGTAGCCCACAGAACCTATGGGCCAGCCTGTGTGTCCAAAAGTGTTGGAGGATGGCCTTTATACCCCTGAGTCCCAAAATAACTTGGTTTGCAGCACCCTGGGGAGCCTGACTGTGCAGGGATAAAGGTTTCTTTGCAGGTGGTCTCCGCAGCTGTCAAGGGGGTCTGAAACCATCTGGTAGCCTTGAGGAAGGTGGTGCTCAGCACTTCACTGGCCCAGGGAATCCCAGCTCTCCGTTGTGTGCTGCCAAGTCTAGAACTTGAACTTTGTTACCCACAGAGCCATCTACCCACCCACCAACTTGCTATGTACCCACCAGCTCATCCACCACCCACCCATCCACTTTTCAACTATCTGTCCATCATCCATCCATCCATTGGTCTGTCCATCCTTGTTCTTACCCATTCACTTATTCATCTATTATCTATCTATCTATCTATCTATCTATCTATCTATCTATCTATCTATTCATCCATCCATCTATCCATCCATCTATCCATCCATCCATCTATCTATCTATCATCTAATATGTTCATCCACCCATTTACCCAGTCAGCCACCCACCCATGCATCCACTCCCCCACTCACTGACCTATTTATCTGTCTAGCAACTCACCCATCCATCTCCCTAGCCAATCCACTTATCTTCTTATCCATCCTCCTACCCATTCACACACCCACCCACCCATCCATCCCTTCACTTCATCTATCCATCCACTCATCCATCATCCACCCACCCACCTCATATTAAGAGAGGTCACCTAGAAGCCACAAAATCCGATGTCTGCCTTGCCTCTCTCAGTAGCCTGGAGCCTTTCCACCCAGTGCCAAAGCTGGGCTCCTTTAAGGTGCAAAAGCATGGGTTCCTTGCTCTAATCAACATGCACTGCCGGTGAGCAGCAGCCACATGAGTCAGTTAGGTCTCTGCTTCTTCCACTGCCTGTGTCAGGAGTGACGGAGGAGAGGAGGACCCTGAGGGGATGGGGTTCAGGCCTGCTTGGGAAGGATAGGATCTTTCATAGGCACCTATCCACCTCCTGCGATCTGGGCACCTGGCGTACTCATGGCTGATTCAATCCTCTTAAGAACCTGAGTGAAACTCAGAGAGCTTAATTGATTTCCACAACATCACACGGCAGTTCGGAGGCAGGACAGGGATCTGAACAGAGTGCTGGCTGTGCTAAGCTTAGCTCTTTCCCTGGCCCTGTCCAAACCCTTGTTCTCTTTGCTGCTTGAGCCCCCATTTCCCATCAGCTCCTTACCTGCTTCCAGAGGTAGTGCTGTCCTTGGCCCCTATTCCCAGCTCTGGGCCTTGGAGTCTGGGTTCCTGGCTTACCCAGTCCCCACTCCTTGGTCCATCTACCGCCTGCCCTGATTGGCTGTCCTGACCAGCAGCAAAGGACAGACTCCAGGATGTTTGGGGTGCAAGGTGACCAGGAGGGGCTCAAGCTTGAGGCCATGTTCAGAGAAGCACAGACAGGCTAAGTGCACAGAGGGCCCTAGAGGTCTGGGGTTTTCCAGGGATCAGGTTCACACATGAACCTTGGCATGACAGGAAGTTCCAGAGTGTCCTGAGAGCTGTTGTGAGAGTCTGGGAGGGAGGTTCAGAGGCAAGGTAGAGGTTGGTGGGACCCACAGCCCAGAGGGAAGGGAAGGAACAGACCCTCTCTGCCACTTACCACCACCCACCACCTTGGGGAGTCCTTCTGAGGGGCAGGGAAGGGGCATGGGAGAGGCCAACAGGCCAACATTTCTTATCTTCTCAGCCTACGCCATTCCTAAAAGAGCCTTATGTTGATTTTGTATTGCTGTAACAAAATGCTTGACACAACCTCTTGAAGGGGAGGAAGGACTTGAGTGGCTCACGGTTTCAGTGGCTGTGTTGTTTCTGGGCCTGAGGCAAGCAGAACATCATGGGGGAGGGGTGTGGAGGAGGTAGCTGCCAGGAAGCAGCCAGGGAGTGTAAGAGGCTGGGAGGAGAGTCCTCATTCTAGGGCACTCCTGCAGGATGCCATCTGATCATGGGTCCATTGAGGAATTAACTGATCTATGATGTCAGAGCTCTCTCAGTCCTATCACCTCTCAATGGTGGGATCCATCAGCCGGGGGACCAAGCCTCCAACATGAGTACTTGGGGATACTTTATATCCAGATGCAACCATCTAGTTCAAAAACTGTCTTTATCCCATTTAACAAACCAAAGGTGTGCATTCTCATTTCTCCTGCCCCACCTACTTTTACTGGGAAATGGACTATAAGCTGGATTTCATCTGCTTAGTTCCAAGAAGCATGGAAGGAGCCCCCCCCACAAAACACATATGACATGCATGCATGCAATGGGGTCATAGTTTCCAGTGCCCAGACTGATCTGGGGTGCAAGGTGGGGAGAGAAACTGGTACAGAGGCCTGGGAGGCTGAGCTGAGACCCACCAAGCCTGGGGATTAGCAGCAGGAAAGCTGGGAGGCAAAAAGGCGAGCAAATTTGGAGGCCTGCAGCTTCTGACTGTGGTTAGCCAGGGGCTGGCTGCTGCGGCCAGATGTGGAATAAGAGGGGGACTGAGGTGGGTGAGGAAAGGGTAGGGTGTAGGTGGGTAGCCGGGGAGTGTTTCACACATACCCCTGGCAGGAATCTGGGGTAAGCAAGGCAGAAGTTCTCCTGGACCCACACAGATCCTGAAGTAGGGACCTCAGCAGTTTGGGCAGAGCAAGGGTCCCCTCTTTCCCCCAGAGACCCCTGTTTCTATCCCAGGGCAAGCAGAAGTATCCATATCTATACAAGTCATGCTCCTGGCTGTGAGGCCCACAGGTCTGGTCATCTTGCAGAGGTGTGATGTCCATGCAGCGTTCATCTGGGAAGTGTTTGCACATGACCCCACATCTTAACTCCCAGCAGGCCTCGGAGTCTGAAATGGGAACAGCTTATGTGACGGGATGTTTGAGAATGGGAGGAGGCCCAAGGGGCACACAGGATATAGGTCTCACTTGTGCTGGATGGTTTCTGTACATCTGTGTGTGGGTGTGAGCACCTGCATGTGTCCACGGGAGAACGTGTGTGTACGCACGTGAATGTGCATGCACATGAGGACATGCATCTGTGTCCATGTTACAGGAATGTGTGGCACCTGGGCTGTTCCTCTCCCCCAGAAGCCCTCCCTTCTCCCTGGCTGGCTGAGTGCAGAACTTGTCACTCTGTCCTCAGAGTCAGCCTTCCCTTTCTCAGTAGAAAGGCCAGAATGAGCCTTGAGCCTGGCATCCCCGCACTCCTTCCGGTCCCAATTACAGAGGTTCTGTGCCCAGAAAGCCCGGGAGGAGTAGAGTTCTTTTTTAAACCTTCTTCCTGCTAATAGCCTCCATGGGAACCATCATTGGATGTCACCTCTGGCACCTCCCAGAGCCCAGTGTTGTGGAGATGCTGAACATGAGCCCCTAGGATACAAAATGTAGCCAGATTGGGAAACCACCATGTTCCACTGAAAACGAAACATGGGATAAATGCTCACATTCTTTCTGGGGGAAGGAAGATGAGAGGCAGGGGCCTGCTGTGGAGCTGAGAATGACCTACAAATCTGTATGTAGACAAGGTTGGTCCTGAACCCATGACTCTTCGGCCTCTATCTCCTGAGTGCTGGTATTGCAGGCATGCACATTACTTTTAAAAATGCACAGGGCTGGAGGGATGGCTCAGCGGTTGAGGCGCTTGCCTCCAGTGCCTAGGGCCCCGGGTTCGGTTCCCCAGGACCCACGTGGGCCAGACCCACGGGGTGGTGGCCCTGGTGCTCTCTCTCTCTCTCTCTCTCTCTCTCTCTCTGCTTGAAGATGAATAAATGGAATATGTTTTTTAAAAATGCACATTATTATTATTTTTTTAAATATCCATTTATTGTCCATAATGAGTTACATTATTTAGTGGGCAAACCATGTGTTGTTATCCCGAATTCCCCAATTCCCCCCCCCGCACATTATTTTTTAAAATCTTTGATTGGCACGTTTCATACATATACATAATGTATTTTGATCCTAATCTCTTCCCATTACTTTCTTTTGCCCCCCCCATCCGCATTCCACTGAACCCCCTCTTCTTTCCAATTAGTGCCTTTTCTCTTTGATGTCTTTTTGGTTTCTTCCTCTCCTCCATCATCCATAATGATGTATTGTGCAGGTGATGACACCCCCTGTGAGGTCATGAATGCAATGGCCACTTTGTGTTCGGAAGACAGTATCCCGAAGCCCTCCTCCCCATTCTTTGGCTCTTACATTCTTTCCAGCACTGCTAATGTGATGGTCTCTGAGCCTTAGACAATGTGATGGAGATCTCTCATTTAGTGCCTAGCACTCAACCGTCATCTCTTCTCAGCACTTTGATGGGTTTCGAGTTTCCCCAGTCGTTACCACCATCTGAAAAGAGGGGTTCCCATAGCTGAAAGTGAGAGCAGCGCTAATAATATATGGCTATAAACATAAATATTTAGAAGGCACTTTGGTGGGTACAACATAGCCACAAATGCACAAACGCAATTCTTAAAGTAATTAACCCACTGGGGGCTGGAGAGATGGCTCAGCGGTTAAAGCATTTGCCTCCAGTGCCTAAGGCCCTCGGTTCAATTCCCCAGTACCCACATAAGCCAGACCTACAAATGGTGGCCCTGGTGTGCTCTCTCTCTTTCTCTCTGTTTGAAAATGAATAAATAAAACTTAAAAAAAGTAATTAACCCACAGGAGCGTGAGGCTGTTAGAGCCATGGGATCTCTGAGGTCCACTGGTCCAGCCCATCATTCTAAACAAGAGGCCACTTTGTCCCAGGTGCCCTGTCCCCTGGTAGTCACCAAGGATTGAGTGAGCTAAGAGGGAGCTTGGGCTGTAATTTGGATGTGTTCCAACAGTAGCCTGTAGCTCTCAATTTGGCCACTAGATGGCAAGCTAGAGAGCCAGGACTAGGCAAAGTCTAATTACAGGTTATTAATTGCAAAGCAGTGGGGAGTGGGTTACCTGGAACTTTAAGAGCTGCAGTTGAGTGAGTTGATCCCAATCTGATCATCCAAGAAGACTCAGTAGAGGGCCAGGGGCTGCAAGGTCTCTGCTATATCATAAGTCTGTGGTGATCGGGGCTGGAGCAGAAAGGACTGGGTTAGATGTATGGTTTTCAGCTCTGTCTAGGAATTGGTGAAGGAACTGAAAGTCGTCTTTCTTTATGAAATATTGTAAAATATGTCCCTTCAGCCACTCCTGCAGCTTCTGTTTCAGCCTGTGATAGATAAGGGGAAGGATAGAGAGAGAAGAGAAGGTGGAGGAGGAGAGCAGAGGCTGGATTCTGGCTCCTTGCTGTACAACCTCTTCTCAGCCATGGCCCCTCTCTGGGCCTTGGCATGATGGATTCTCTACAAGCCTATCTCTGCATGGCACCAGCCTCAGGTCCAACCCAGCCACATGCTTCCCTAAGCCCATTGGCTAAACCTTTTCAATGTGGAAAGTACATTTCCTTTCAGTAAGAAACGGGCAGTCACCACTGAGTTTGAGCCCATCCACAGATGAATCTAGCTGTCGTACTCCCAGTCCAGGCTCTGAAGAGTGTCTGTTTGGGAGCTCTGAGCAGCCTCTGGGCCTGGGCTCACGTTTGCTGGCTCTACCACAGTCCACCTCTGGCAGGGCCTCCTGGTCTGCACCATGCAGAATGCAGAAGGTGCTTGAGGGTCCCACAAATGGGGTTGGACAGCCATGTTGACAGTCTGTGGGGAAGTCCCAGATGCAGGTTGCATTGCATGGTTAGCCCCAGGTGTAAATCCAGCTCCTCCACTCACCTGCTGTGGGACCCCAGCAAGCCGGTCCTGTCTTTTGTTTCTCTAAGTAGAAAGGGGAGTTAACTGTTTTGGTTTCCATCCTGTTGTATGGACTGAATGGCTTCTTCCTGCAGAGCCTTGGGTGTAGTGGTGGTGAGTGGGCACTGGGGATGAGGAAGAGAGGCTGGGAGGAAGGAGAAGGGCTTTAGGGATGTCTTTGCAGGGCTTGGTTTTAGAAGAGCCCAGCAAGGGCACAGAGGTTTGGGGTGGGGGCTTTCTGGCAGACATACTTGGCACAGGGGGGTGGGAGCATCCTTTTAGGAATGGTGTGGCGGGGTAGAGGACTATGTGCTGGGGAGATAGAAGGCGATGGCTGGGCTGGAGAGATGGCTTAGCAGTTAAGGCATTTGCCTGCAAAACGGAAGGACCAGAGTTCGATTCCCCAGTGCCCACATAAGGCCAGATGCACTAGGTGGCACATGTGTCTGGAATTTCTTTGCAGTGGCTGGAGGCCTTCGTGTGCCCATTCTCTCTCTCTCTCAAATAAATAAATAAATAAATAAATAAATAAAAATATTTAGAAGATGATGGCTCACATCTTCTGGCATTCAACTATAAGTAGCTGAGTTTATCAGATACTCAGGCCAAGCCCTCACACTGTCTCATAGGGATGGGTCATTGCATCTTTATAACAGATCGGTTGTTAGGGTCACCTGACGCCGACTTTATAGATGGGGAAACTGAGATACAGTTCTTGGGGTACTGAGCCCTCTACAAGTTGAAGATTGCTCCAGCCTCTTTCTGCATAGGTGAGGCCTACCCAGTTCACTGTCAGGCTTGCTGTGCTGAAGAGGGTCACGTCTCCAAAGGACCTCGAGCGCTTTGTTGGGATGAGGTTTGGTAGAGCACCTGCCCAGAATCAACTTAAGGAAGGGAAGGGTTTATTTTCAGCTTACAGTTTCAAGGGGACATTTCATGGTGGCAGGTGTGGGAAGCAGGTGCCACACTGCAGGCAGTGGGGCTGAGCTAGGAAACCTCAAGGCCCCGCTCCCAGTGACCCCCTTCCTCCAGCAAGTCTACCTCCTAAAGTTTCCTCAACTTCCCAAACCTTGCCGCCAGTGGGCATCTTGGCATCTCCCCGGATGCGTGCATTTTTGCAGGCTTCAGGGTGGGCAGAAGGAAAGCTATGGGCCCACCCTGCTCTGCCACACTTGGGATTTCAGGATGGTCTTTATTTAGTACCCATGGGGTCTCTCTCTCTCTCTCTCTCTCTCTCTCTCTCTCTCTCTCTCTCTCCTTCTGGGGAATGAGAGAGGGGAGGAAGAGAGGTAGGGAAGAAAGGAGGGAGGGAGAAGTGGAGGGTCCCACTGCTCAGAGCTGCCATCCTCCTGGAAGAGTGGGCTGAGTGGGGACTACCAGGTTAGATATCCGGTGGAAGACAAACAGGAAACAGCAAAGGAAAAGCAGAGGGGGCCTAGCAAGTGCAGGAGGGCTGGTGAGGGCAGTTACCCCAAGGTCAAATTCCAAATAGAGATAGGGTGTGACTTGGTTTGGTAAGATGTTGCCTTGGCTGTGTGATTGATGGTAGGAGCCATCATTCCTTGAAACCACACTGCCTAGGGCCACCAGGCTGGGCCCTGGGCCAGGTGTGGGGTCCAGTCAAAGACTCAATCACAGTCCCTACCTGTAGGCTGACACCTCAGCCACAGGTGGTGTGGCATGGGCCAAGGCCAGGGCACCACAGGGGCTTTGAGAAGGCCTCACAGGAGGGTGACAGGGCATCGGAATGATGAGTAGAGGTTGTTTGGACCATCATGGGTTGTGGGACTCCCAGATTATGGGCACTGATAGCTCCGGGGAGAGACCCAAGGCCTCCGGGTGGAGGAGGTGAGGTGCTCTGTGGCAGAGTGCCTCCCATCAGCCCAGAGACCCTTCCCTGACTGGGCTGGTGCCAGCAACTCTGACCCTGACAATCTGGTCCGTCTGCTGCCTGGCCTGGCCACCCCGGTGCCTGCTGTGCCCCTGATTAGTTGGCATGGCGATGGCAGGAGCAGCAGACGGCCTCTCCCGGCCGCTCAGCACCCTTTGCTGACCTGGCCAGACCAGAAAGTGTGCAGCCCTGGGGGCCAAGCCACAGCCATGGAACGCCTCTTCCTCTGCCATCCCTTCCCCTGGCCATAGGCTGTGCCCCTGGTTAGGCTGGCATGTGTCGTGTGATTTCTACTTGAGCTGGTCTGGTGTCGTGGCTGAACTAATCTGGGCTGACAGCTCCTATCGGCTGAGCACACCGAAGCTTGAGGGGACATGCCTGCCAGGAAGTGAACCTCTCTCTTGTCACGTTCTCCACAGCCACCAGGGGACGCCCTGTCTGGCCGCTGCCCTGGTTCCCTTGAAGCACAGGTCCTGCTCTGGGGTCTTTATAGCAGGGCTGAACAGCCCCATCCCTTCCTCTGCTTGGTATGTGCCACCCAGATACCAGCTTTTACACCATCCAGACCATCCACCTTGATGCCACTCATGTCTGAGCCCTCTCCCAACCCCAGATCCCAAGACCTAGAATGGCACTCCAAACTTCCCATATTCTTATGGGAACTCCATCTCACCCGATGGCCTCTCCATGGGTCCAGTGACGGCTGTGACCTCAAACTTTGGAGCCATCCTTCCTCCCATCCTTCCATGTCCTGTCCCATGGCTGGCCCTTCATGGTAGTTCTAGAATCCCACCATACCCCACTGCACCGTTATCAGTATCTGGACCCAGTCCATTGCCTTTTGGTTTGTCACCATGGTGAGTGAGCAATGGCCAGGTGGGGACAGACAGGACACACGGGAGCTGATGGATCAAAGCTCAGTGGTTGAGTCTTGGAGCCATGGAGGAGGCCAAGTCTGGCTGGGCAGTCTCAGCGGTGAGACCTTGGATGGAGGAACCCACAACTCCTGGGTCCTACCCCAGCCACCGTGCATCTATTGTTGCCCTCCTGGCTGCAGAGCCCACAGGCCTGTCCCCTTGCAAAGGTATGAGGCATTTGCACAGGATCCCATGAACCTTCTGTCCTGGCACCCCTCCACACACACCATTCCCCAGGATGCCAAGGTCCTTCCACTGTCTGGAACCCCTCCCCAGAGCTGAGCGGACCCTTCACCTGTTTTTGCTTCTTTGCTTAGTGCCCCCTCTTGCTTTTCCTGGGTGGTGTCCATACCTCTCAGACCTCAATTTCATAGGGGCAGCCCCACCCCTTTCCCTAATTCCACCAAGCTCTTTGTAACAAACAGGGATACATTTGCATATTCATTAGTCTTGTCTGTGGCCTGTCTGTCATGTGCACATGGAACAGGATGTCATCTGTTTGTGTTTTTGGTTGTTGTTATTTTGGTTTTTGTTGAGACATGGTCTCACTGGCCTGGAAGTGGAGACAATCCTCCTACCCCAGCTTCCTCTGCTTCATCTGCTTTGATTTTATTCTTTTATTTTTATTTATCTATTTGCCAGCAGAGAGAGAGAGAGAGAGAGAGAGAGAGAGAGAGAGAGAGAGAGAGAGAGAGAGAGCACATCAGGGTCTCTAGGCACTGCAAATGAACTCCAGATGCATGTGCCACTTTGTATATAAGGCTTTACATGGAACCTGGGAGTCAAATCCAGGTTGATAGGCTTTGTAGGCAAATGCCTTAACCTGGGAGCCATCTCCCCAGCCCTTGCTTTAATTTTTAAATGGATAAGTTTCTGGGCCCCAGAGCAGTGTCAGGCCATTTTAGTATATGCAGAGGGGACCCACCCATCTCTCCTTCACTCCTTCAAGCTGTAGTCTCTCGCCAGGCCCTTGGAAGGACTGGTGAACAGAGCACATCCAGGCTTTGCACACAGACCCATCTGGGTTCAGAAATGGGATCCAGGGCAGTTGAGCTCTGAACTCACAGGAGCCACTCAGGGTAATGACTAAGCAAAGTCAGATTGTGGCAGTTTATGGCAGGTAGCAGCTCAGCCTGGGGGCCAGAAGAGTAGACCCCAGAGCAGAGAGAAAGCAAGCAGAAAGTTGGGCTCTGCAGCCTAGGCCATCAAGCCTGGGGCTGTTCAGGATGGGCTGGGGAGGAGTGGAGAAAGGCCTGCGTGTGCCTGTGAGGGAGGCGACTGTGGCCATTGTGGCTGAGACTAGGAGTTTGCTCTCCTATTCTGGTATGTGCTGGGTGCTTCCAGGGACAGGTGCCCTGTAGCCTCTACCATGTCTTGGCTGGGGGAGCAGACCCTCAGCCACACTCTTAGGGTCACCCACAGCCTGCCCCTATCAAGATCCACTTGGCTTTTGACCCAGGCTGAAGGCCCTAAAAGTGAGCCCAGTCTTGAGAGAGGGAGAGGGTACACGGAGGTACTAGGTGCTAGAGTACTCCAAGTGTGGTGGGAATCCAGGAAGGCTGCCTGGGGCAGGAGGTAGGCCGAGGGATATCAGGTTGAAAAGATGGCTATGGTGACGGTGACTTGTAGCTAGTTGCCTCACATATTCTCTCTCTGTCTCTCATCCATGCCTGCATCCACCTCTTCCAACTGTCTTTCTCCACCAATTTTATTACTTGCTTTCTGTGTCATTTCATCTCTTCTGTCTCTCTTTCCACCTCTCCCTACCTCCTGTGCCCAGCACCAGGGGACTAAGAGACAAATGTCACCATCCTACCTGCCTGTATTGGCTACTTACTAGGCTGAGAATGCAAAAAGAAGGCTTAACCAGGGTTCCCTGGTCTCTACCTGGTTCCTAGTCCTGTAGCCTCCTTTCCCTGGGATGTGGGAATGAATGAATTCATACTAAGCTCTTAATTAGCTAATCACTTCTTAGCTCAGTGGCCTCCGGACTTGCTGGGCCTCAGGGAGAGCTGTAACGGGAGTTGGGTCCTTTGGGCAGAGGAAGCAGAGGGGTGGGGAGAGCTGCCATTCAAGGAAGCCAGCCAGCAGCTCAGAATTTCAATAACCTGGAGAACAAGGGAAATGTAATTAATTGAGCAACAAAGACAACCCTAGGGAGCAGCCAGGAGCAGCCAGGCTTGGGCTAATTGAGCCAGTGAGCAGGTGGGCAGTGGGCTGCCTCTCCACTGTGGTTCTGGTGGGTGATGGGCTGCCTCCTTGGTGTGGTTCTGGCCCAGCTCCTGCTGGGTCAACCTCTGTGTTTGACTGTATGTGCACCTTGGCCTTTACCCAGACACTCAGGGCTGTAAAATCTGCTTTCTGGGGACAGCGACACAGTCCTTGGAGTGGTCATCTGCACAAAGCCCCTTCTCCACTCTGCAGACCCCTCTGCAACAACCCCAGGACATCTCCAAGCAGCTGTGCATGCTTACAGCCCGTTCCACAGCCCACACAGTCCTCCAACAGGGTCCTCACATCCCGTAGGGCCCTAATCCAGGGTCCTCATCTCAGCTTCGCTACAGAAGTGCCTCAGGCCAGTCCTTCTGCTCAACATGGTGATCCTCCTGTTTCCCCCCTGCCAGACTATGAGCTCGGAGGGTCTTTTCAGCATAGTACCTGGCATACAGCAGGCATTGGCCGAGTGTGTGATGAATGAAGGTGGGAATCAGTGAATGAATGAATGAGAAGCCAGAAAGGATTGTAGTTGATTGATCTAAGTCTGTTGGATCCATTTGGGTGGATTGCATAGGGACCTGTTCTATTTTCTGGCCTTCTCAGTGCGTTCCCCTTCTCCCCTGTTTGCGGGGTGTAGAGAGGTGGGGCGCTGAGCCCTGGCCTTGGCTGATCTCAGTTGGAAGAAGCAGCCAGCCAGGGAGCCCCAACTGCTTTTCCTGAGAGGATGCTGACCTAATTTTGTGGGGAGGGAAGATGGGGGTGGGCATTAATTATTGATCGGAAATCACGCCGAGTTCGTGATGTAAATCAAAAATAATTATCCTCGTTAATAACCACCTCAGCATTACCCTGGAATGAAGAACAGTCAGTGTTCTACTTGTCACCATCCTTCTATCCTCCCCCTCCCTCTGGCCTTCCACTTTCTTCCAGTCTTGTTCAGGAGTGACTAGTCACTCAACAAACTGCTGAGTCTGTCTTCTGCCCAGGACCTGCTGGGTTCTGGGAACACTGAGGTGACTCAGACATTGGCTCTAGCCCAGTAGATGAGACAGAAGGCTAAGCACACAGCCACGTACTAGCCTTGGGCTAGATGCAGACACCAATGGAACCTCTCCGGTCTGCACAGTATACATGGCAGCCTAGGCTACTCAGGGATTGAGGTTGCCCAGAGCAGAAGAGTGAGCGATGGGATGAGAATAGATCTGGAAGGTTCCACAGAATAAGATTTAACATGGCTGAGGTGGTTGAACAGGAGTTTGTCGGGGTCTTCCACGAAAACTGAACAGCATTTGGTTAAAAGAATTGGTTATGGAAAGAGGGCTAGACCTGGTGTCAGGTCACCCAGTTTCAATTCAGATCCTGTCACTTCTTAGCAGTGTGACCCTAAGCAAGTGGCTTTGGTTCTTCCAACCTCCTGCCACCTCCTTAATAAAACAGAGAGGATATTGCCAACCTCACTGAGTTGCTATGAAAGCTGAAGGAGGTCATGTTTGTGCACACCCCTGGGAGAGCGCATCCAAAGGTCTCCATTCACCCGCAGTCTTGTGGAAGTGCGATGGAGCCCAGAGCCATTTTCCCGACTCTGGGCAAAGAGGGAGACATGTTGCTCCTCTGGGAGCCCCCAGTGGGTCTGGAGCAGCAGGTGTTCCCATTTCTCCTCTGGCCTTCCCTTCTCTGTTCCTCTGCCTGTCCACCCTCTCTCCCCTCTGTCTGACAAAGCCTCTGCTCATGCTCTCCCAGGCATGAGGATCCTGGTGAACTTGCTCCTGGATACGCTGCCCATGCTGGGGAACGTCCTTCTGCTCTGCTTCTTTGTCTTCTTCATCTTTGGCATCATCGGTGTGCAGCTCTGGGCCGGCCTGCTGCGGAACCGCTGCTTCCTGGAGGAGAACTTCACCATGTGAGTGCCGCCAGCCCCTCTGCCTCCTTGCCCTGTGAACTCACTTGCTCGCGGGGAATCAGAACTGACAGAGATGAAGCGGCCAGAGGGGAGGCAGGTGTTCCTGGGTCGTCATGGGAATGCCATCTCACACTGAGTCAGGAGCAGAGGCTGGGGTGGGTGCCCCTTAGGGCAGACTGGCAAAGGCTTCATAAACATAAATCAGATCCGGGAGGGGACTCAGTGAATACAGCACTTGCTGTGCAAGTGTGGGTACCTGAGTTGATTTCCAGAACCCTAGTTCATAATCCTAGTGTACCTATGGCGAGAAGGGAGGTGGAGACAGGAGGATCCACTGGAAGCTCACAAGCCAGCTAGTCTGGTGAACAATGAGAGACACTGCCTTAGACAAGGTAGAACATGAGGACTGTTACTTAAGGCTCTTCTCTGACCTCCACACACAAGCGCCTTCACTCATACACATAACACAAGCACGCACACATCACCCCACAACCCCCTACCAAAAAGCAAAAAACCTAAACCCAGACATCAACTTTTGGACCTTGAAGGAAGTAGGTTTAGTCTATTGAATCCCCTCTTCCCCAGCGTGAGGGCTTCCCAGCTTATCTGCACTCTGTGTTTGAAAGTAAGTATGCTTTCCATTTTCTTTTCCTTTCCTTTCCTTTCTTTTTTCTTCTTCTTTTTTAAATTTATTTTTTGGTTTTTCGAGGTAGGGTCTTGCTCTAGTCCAGGCTGTCCTGGAATTTACTATGTAGTCTCAGGCTGGCCTCAAACTCACTGCGATCCTCCTGCCTCTGTCTCCCCGAGTACCACCATGCCTGGTTGCTTCCATGGTCCATATGCACCCCTGGACTCCTGTTGTATGCCAGAACCTGGGGGTGGGGTGGGGCTGAAACAGAAAAGCAGTAGGAACTGTTTTCTCACTTAGCAAATGTGCCCAGGGGCTACCCTTTGTTGAGTTAGCATAGGGCTCCCATCTATGGGGTGGGCCAGGCTGGGGGAGGCCACAAAGGCCTCTACGGAGTACCTTTTTTGGACCAAGGAGGTGGGGAATGCAGAGGAGTCCATTGAATCTCCTTCCTCCAGGTCTGGAAGGCTGGGACAGGGTGGTGGAATGGGAGATGAGGGTGGGTAGGGACTGGCCCACCTACCCATTGCTGTATTGTGGGGGAGCAGCAGCAGAACTGGGGGGCCAGGGAAGGGGCATGGGTAAGGGCCCCATAGGGTGTCAGGGAAGGGCTTTTACATTTATGTTAACACTCAGAAGAGGCCAGTGTCAAGTGGGCCTGGGGCACCTGGGAGGGGGTGGCCTTCAAAGATAGCAGCAGGTGTGGACTTTCAGCTTTGGAGGTTCCTAATGTATCCAGGCCCCAGTGCCCAAAGTAGATCTTGCCTACAGCATCCCCTCCTGGTGGCCTTACTCCCCCAACCCCATGCAACTGCACCATCTGCTAACCTCCCTTCTTGGCCTGACTCCTCCTTCAGGGGTCTCTCACTGGTCACCTAGCATACTTGGGTGTCTCTGGACTAGTTAATTAACTTGATTTTGGGGGCCTCTAGAATGAGTGCTCTACCAGTCCAGAAACACCTATTCCTCAGTTTTCCCAGGGCTTGGAATGGGCCCTGACTGCTCACTATGAATACATTAGAGTATGAATGAATGAGACAATGAATGAATGAATGAATACACTTAGCACCCTGAGGCAAGCTGGGAAGAGAACTGGTTCTCCATGGCCTTGGAGCTGGAGAGTTCATGTGCTGTGCTGGTTTCTGGCTGACTGTCCCTTGTGTCCTTCCCTGGCCCTGCTTCAGCTGTGAGGGGGGAGGTGGAGGCATGATGCTGTGAGCATGTTGGACCCCAGTGTCGAAAAGGGACAGTACGTGACTGGTCCACCTGGGAGGCGTGTTCCCAGTTTTAGTGTTTGAGGAGCTAGAGAACCTTAGGGGCAAGATGTAGTTGACATGAGCCATGTGAAGTCGCTGTTCTCCAGAGCTCTTATTTTCATGCCCCCAGGGCATGTGGCTTTGATTTACAGACCCCACTAGGTTGGGGGCTGGTCGATGTTCCAGGAAGAAAGAGGGAAGAAGGAAATTGGGGAATTGGGGATACCAACTCATTATTTGCTCATTTAATTAAAAAAAAAAAAGAGGTCAATGAAGTCCAAGTCTGAATGGAGAGCAAGGTCAAGGTCATCCCAGATCTGAGACCCACATAGAGGGAGGTGACTTCAACCCAAAAGACTTGGCCCAGGATGGGGAGCAGCACAGCTAGCAGTGGGGACTTGCAAAGAGGCAGTTGCAGGTCAGTTCTGGGGCTCAGACAGCTGGGCTCTGAAGATGAAGTTGGGGATATGGGGAGGCAGGTTGGGTCTAGCGCAGGGGTACCTTCCAGGGAATTCTCCACTGCCCTCCTAGTATAACCCTGCTACACTGACTGTCTGGCCAGTGGGTCCCGGGAAACAGGGTGAGCCTTGCAGGCTGGCAGAGCAGGACCCTTCCTGGATGGAACATGGTGGGTGCTGGGCTCTTTGGAGTTTCTGTCCAACCCATCACTATGCAGATGGGGTCTGAGGCCTAGAGAGGGCAAGGACTTGTCCAGGACTACCTACATAGCAAGGCTCCTGCCAGGCATCCAGTCTCCTCTTGGAGACATCCTGTGGATGTCAAACAAGCATTTACCTGCTACTTTGAAGGGCCAGTTCCTGTGCTGGGCCCTGGCCTTGGCCTTGACCCAGAGGTAGCATGCAACCCAGCAAGGGGCTAGACTTGCACATAGTTGGGGTGCAGAGTTCTAGGGCTAAGAGGGGAGGCCTTCTAACATCTGAGGATGTGACCTTGAGCTGAGCATTAGAAGTTAAGAACAGTGCTTCCTGGCAGGTGGGGGGAGGGGAGGTGGGAGCCTGCTTGTGATGATGTCCCCACTCTTGCTGGGTGATGTCAGAGGTCGAGACCATTGAGCCTGGCTTTCAGGGTCAAATTCTGCCTCTGCCACTTGCTAGCTGTGTGAACTTGGGAGCAAGTGGCTGAAACTCTGTGCCTCAGATTTCCACCCAAGGGTTGTTTTGAGGATGACTTAAGTTAGAATATGTGGGGTCTTAGAAGAGTGTCCAGCCCCAGGAAGCATTGGAGAAGTGTGAGAGCTGTTGCTTGGCAGGGGCTGCAGCTCGGGGTCTGTGCATACCCTCCCTCCTGTGTGTGTGTGTGTGGGGTATTGTTCATTTGCTATGCCAGTGCTGAGACGGCACTTGGAATCACAGGGGTGTGGGAGGCCTCTCCAGTCCCAGCGCCTGCCTGCTCGAGCTGATGCTGGAACAACAGCTGGTGTTCTCAGCGTGCTCAGCAAGGCTAACTTAGTTGTTTTCCTGTAGGGGAAGCATGTTATCATTGTTATATTTTAAATTTTTTTCATTGTGTGTATAGGAGTGTGTGTGTGGAGAGAGAGAGAGAGAGAGAGAGAGAGAGAGAGAGAGAGAGAGAAAGTAAATATGCATCACAGCATGCAGGACAGCGTGCAGGTAGAGGTGTCTGGTGTCCATCAATCCTCACCCTCCTCCTCAGTGGAGGGTGGAAGCTATGGGAAGCCTTGGAAGGGGCTCCGTTGTGTTCAGTGGGAGAAGGGCTGGCTGGGACGGCCACAGCTGGATTGCTCAGTGGTACTGACCAGCTGCATGTGGGAGAATGCTCATTTGTGCAAATGCCTAGGTGCAAGCAGGGTCCAGGTGTAATGACCCCAGCTTCCCTGGCAGAAAGCATGCAGGGGAAGGCTGGCAGAAGAGCCTAGTGGGCACGAGTGGAGCTCTATTCCCTGCCTAGTGCTTCTGAGTTCCAGCTATCCTTAGCTTCTCTATTCTGCACCCAAGGAACCAGGGTCCTACACCCCAGCCTGGGCTGATGTCCAGGGCAGGCTAGAATGACACCGTTCCACCCAGTACTGGCCAACTGGAGCTTGCATCCCCAGCACCTATGTAAAGCCAGATGCAAAGCGGCGCATGTATCTGTAATCACAGCATGCCTGTGGCAATGGGGCATGGATCAGAAGAATCCTAAAGCTCATGTGCCAGTTGGTCTGGCTTTCCCAATGGCTAAACAACAAGAGATACCCTGTCTCAAAAAACAAGGTGGAGGGCTGGAGAGATGGCTCGGCGGTTAAGGCACTTGCCTCCAGTGCCTAAGGCCCCAGGTTCAATTCCCCAGGACCCACATAAGCCAGACCCATAAGGTGGTGGCCCTGGTCTCTCTCTCTCTCTCTCTCTCTCTCTCTCTCTCTCTCTCTCTCTCTCTGTATCTCTCTGCTTGAAAGTGAATAAATAAAATATTAAAAAAACAAGGTGGAGGGCTGGAGAGATGGCTCAGTGGTTAAGGCATTTTCCTGCAAAGTCTAACAACCAGGGTTCGATTCTCCAATACCCATGTAAAGCCAGATGTATGCGTTTGGAGTTTGTTTTCAGTGGTTGGAGGCCCTGAGTGCCCATGCTCTCTATCTGCCTCTTTCTCTCTTCACTCTCTCTCAAATAAATAAATAAATATAAAAAAAGAAGGTGGAAGGTGGGGACCAACATCCCAAGGGACTTCCACATGCTTGCTGTGACATGTGTACCAGCAAGTGTTTGACCACACACACATCATCATCATCAACAGACACAATAAAAAACTCCATTTGTAGATTTCCAGAAGTGATGAGATCTAAAAAAACACAGATTGAGATAAAATATTTACAACACACACATGCAACGGAGGCCTCAAATCTAGAACACATAAAGAACCATTACAAACTGATAAGAAAAACAAAGGCCTTGTAATTAAAAATGGTCCCAAAGACCTTCACAAATACAAGTGGATCACGAGCATGCAAAAAGGCCTTTCCCATTCCTGGTCTTCAGGGAGATATAAACTAAGGAGAAGGTATCAGGACATCTTACCAGGATGGTTAAAATGACAAGGACCAGCATCTACCACATGATTCCCTGGGTGTGATGATGGAGGTCCCAGGTATCCACTGTGGGAGGCTGGACCAATCTGAGCTGACACACAGGCACAGGCCCAGCCCTGCAGCTCCACTCCGGGCCTTGCTCAGGAGAAAGGGTGGATAGTGCTGGGGATGTAGCTCAGCTTTCCTAGAATGTACAGGGCACTGAGTTTGATCCCCAGTACTGCAAAAAAAAAAAAAAAAAAGAAGTTACAGCCATTGATCCTTAGCTGGGGGGGGGGGGCGGAGTGGCACATGTCTGTAATCCCAGAAGTTGGGTGATGGAAATAGAAGAATTGCCGGGAATTTGAGGATAGCCTGGGCTACAGAATGAGTTCCAGGCTAGCCTGGGTTAGAGAGTAAGACCTTATCTCTAAAATTTTTTTAAAATATAAAAGCAAGAAAGGGTGGCTTGTACCCAGTCAAGGACGTGAATAAGAATAGTTATGAGGGCTGGAGAGAGGGCTCAGTGGTTAAAGTCACTTGCTTGTAAAGCCTGATGGCCAGGGTTCAATTCCCCAGTACCCATGTAAAACCAGATGCACAAGGTGGCACATGTGTCTGGAGTTTGTTTGCAGAGGCAGGAAGCCCTGGCATGCCCATACCTTCTCACTTTCTCTCAAATAAAAATATTTCAAAAAGACTAGTTGTGAGTAACAAGGGCCCCAAATCCAGCAGCCCCCAAGTTGGATAAGTCTGTAACAGTGTGCTCACTTATACACGAATTCACAGAAAGGAGGGACTGCTCTACTATCCTAATAGTGTTTGCGCATGTGCGTGCCTATGCCATGGCCCGAGGTATCTGTGCTTTTTATCCATTCTCCTCGGGAATAGGGTGTCTTGATGCTACAAGTGTCAGACTAGCTGGCCCACAGCTTTGGAGTCCCCTCCTTCCACCTCCCATTGTCACAGGCATGTGGGGATCACGGATGTATGTGTCACTTTGGCGTCTAGCTTTACATGGGTGCAGGGGAGGATTGAGCTTGTATAAACAGGCTTTGCAAGCAAGCACCTTTAACTGCTGAGCCTCTCCTCAGCCCTGGTAGTGTCTTTTGAGCAGAAACTTGGGCTCAAGAATGAAGTTCAGTTTAGCCATCATCTTTTTAGCATTGCTCTTTTCATCCAGCTGTAAAATATCCTAGTCTTTGAGAGTCCGTTCTCCAGTGCTTTCTGTGTGTGAAGCCTTCCAGCTTCACCTTTCACAGTGAGGTGCCTTCAGCCTCCAAGTATCCTGTGCGTTGTCTGTGGCGGGGCGGGAATGTCAAGATCGATGTATTTACTTCATGGACATGCACTTGGCCCAGGGGCATTTGTTGAACAGTACAGCCTTTCTCCAGGGAATTGAAGTGTACCTTGGTTGGAAACAGATGGTTGTATGCATCTGGGTGGGTGGGACATTTTGATTGTCGGTAATGGGACCGCATTGTCCGCTGCAAGGGTTGTGCATCTTACACTTCCACCAACAGTGCATATGAGTGTGTTTCCATTTGCTCTTCCCACACTTGGCATTACAACTCAGAGATGTTGGGCCTGGGAATAAACAACCTGTGTTGTGTTTGCCTTTATTTTATATTTTATTGGCGATAGCATGTAGACAGAGGTGGTGTCACACACCTGTAACCCTAGCTCTTGGAAGGGAGAGGCAGGAAGATTAGGAGTTCAAGGTTATCCTCAACTACATAGTAAATTTAAGGCCAACCTGAGCTACAGAAGAGCCTGTCTCAAGAAACCAAACGACTGACCAATCTAGCAAACAAAAAAGGCAATATAATCTTTTTATACAGCCCAAGCTGACCATGAACTTACTATTTAGCCCAAACTGGCCTTGAACTCCTTATTGACCTTCCTCAGCCTCCTGAGTGCTGGGGTGACAGAGGTGAACTACCACGTGCTTGTTTTTAGACATTAGTCTCTCTGCTCCAAGCTTCCTGGTCCCGTGACAGCACCACACTGAGCTCATAATTATAGCTGTGGAGTACTCTGCTCTTTTGTGGGCTGGTTTCCATTTATCGTTCTGCTTTAAAAACTCAGCCTTGATTATTCTCTCCATCCAGACAAATCCTTGCACTGTCTGGCCGGGCTCCATGGATCAAATCACGTTGGGATTTCAGTGGGGTTGGTGTGAAGTCTAGGTTAATCATCTATATATCATAGATGAGGGGATCCAAGTCCAGAGAGAGAAGGGACCCACCTTGTAAGGAGATCCTGGAACGGGGGTCCCAATTGGCCTGTAGGGGATTTATGACCATAACAGAAGTGGGAAATGGTACCTTAGGCAGGAGGATAGTGTGTGCCCAGGCTGGAAGGTGGCAATGGGTTCTTTGGGCCAGTCCACTTCTTTCCCGGTCCTCCTGGCAGTGACGCCCCTCTTTCTGTTCTCTTACCTGATCTCCCCTGTGAACAGACAAGGGGACGTGGCCCTGCCCCCCTACTACCAGCCGGAAGAGGATGATGAGATGCCCTTCATCTGTTCCCTGTCGGGGGACAATGGCATCATGGGCTGCCACGAGATCCCACCTCTCAAGGAGCAGGGCCGAGAGTGCTGCCTGTCCAAGGATGATGTCTATGACTTTGGGACAGGACGCCAGGACCTCAATGCCAGCGGCCTCTGCGTCAACTGGAACCGCTACTACAATGTATGCCGTACAGGAAGTGCAAACCCCCACAAGGGCGCCATCAACTTTGACAACATTGGTTATGCCTGGATCGTCATCTTCCAGGTGAGACCATTCAGTCCTGGGACTGTGGGCAGTGTCAGAACAGGTGGTCCCCCACCTGGAAGGCAGAGTTCTGAGGGGAGCATGCCACCCTCTCCCTGAGATCTATCCAACATGCCGGCATTGTGGCCTTGGTCCTGACCACGTTACAGACAGAAAGGATTAAAGAAAAGAATGATTTTTAACCCACTTGGGCTGAACCCAAAGCTTGCAGTCTTTGTAAACTCCTAGGTGACCTGAGTCCCTGCAGGGAGTTTTGTTCACAGGGAACAGAGTAGAAAGTAGCTTATTGGAGGTGCTGGCTGAAGCAAGGCAGCACCCCACTATAGGAAGGAAGGTCATTTCTGGGGGAGGTGACAGCCTGAGCCCCAGCCTGGGTGCAGAGGCTCTCAGATGCTCAGTCTGACTGTGGTCTGTAGGAAATACTCTTCGCTCTGCGATCCCGTGTGCTCTGGCATTGAGAAGGCTAAGGCTGTGTGCAGAGTTCTGTGCAGGCCTCACATGGACTCCACTGATGCATGCTGCCGAAGGCTAGAAAGAGTTTGTTTAGGGAACTGAGTCTGAAGGACCTTGGGATGGCACTTGGCCTTTCTGCTTTAGTTTTCTTGTCTTTATACTGGGTTTATTAACAGCCTTCTCAGGCAGATTCAGGCAGCAGGGGAGTCAGCCCTTGTGCAGTGAGCATTGGGGAAGGGAACATTCTTGCTGATCTCAGAAGGAAGAAGGGAAGGAGGAGCAGGAAGCGCCTGCTCTGTTTTGGAAGCTGCGGGATCAGGGATTTATAGCGCTAGACGGCCGTGCTTTGGGGCTGAGAGGGTGAGAGGCTACTCTGGGTTCCTTGGAAGCACTTAGAAGCAAAGGAGAAGCAGATCTGGAGTGCCCCAGAGCCTGTCTCTCCCCAGGTAGCTCTGGGTCCCTCTCTGGAAAGAGTTAGAGTGGGGTAAGGAGGGGATATGTTCCTATCAGCCTCATCCAGTACCCCCTGTTAGCTTAGCTGACCCCATAACAGCCCTGCAGGAGTCTCTATCATCTCCTTACTGAATAAGCTGGGGTCGGGGTGGGCGAGTGGCTTCCTGCTTCTCCAGCTTGTCTATCACCCCCATACCAGTGGTAGGCCTTGAGGCCAGGGCTCCCTACTCCTCTCCTGCTTGGTGGTTTGATACTGAAATGCTATCAGGGCCTCTTGGAACTTTTCACTGAGGACATGAGGGTCTACCCTCCCCCAGCCCTCACAGGGTATGTGTTAGGAGTCCTGGAACACAGTAGGGCCTCTGTCTGGGACTCCCTGGCTGCTCACCTTTCCGAGGCCAGTCGCCTCAGCTTCTGCTCCTGTCCCCATGTTCGCTGCAGGTGATCACTCTGGAAGGTTGGGTGGAGATCATGTACTATGTGATGGATGCACACTCCTTCTACAACTTCATCTACTTCATCCTGCTGATTATAGTAAGTGTCAGAGCAAGCTCAGGACCATGAAGAGGGAAGGGACTTTGGTCTCCAGGGAGTCCTCAGGGCCAGGGAAGCAGGGTGGGAGGTAGCAGAAGAGGCTGTTTTTAATCCCGGCTGACCAGTGGCTGATTGAAGGGGCTCGTAAGCGTGGCTGCTGGAAGCATCAGTCAATCCCTCCCCAGTGCCTCGTTTCTCGTCTCCGGGCACTAAAGTCCACTCTGTTGTTCCTGCTAACCTTTCTCTGCCAGAATCTCTAGGATTGCATTTTTTTAAATGAGTGTGTGTGTGTGTGTGTGTGTGTGTGTGTGTGTGTGTGTGTGTAGGGGGTGCTGGGGGGCCAGGAGACAACCTTGAGTTTCATTCCTCAGGCACTGTCCACCTCATTTTGAGACAGGATCTCTCACTGGCTGGAGTTAACCAATTAGGCTAGACGGGATGGCCAGTGAGCCCCAGGGATCCTCCTGTCTCCATCTGTCTCCATCTGTCCATCCCTGTACAAGCACATGCCACCACACCTGGGTTTTTTTGCATGCGTTCTGGGATGAACTCAGGTCTTCAGGCTTGCAGGATGGAGCTATCTCTCCAAACTATAGAAATACATACTTTTCAAGACTTTAGCCAAGGGTCAGGGGTGCAGTCCCAGAACAGAGCTTCTCTGGGGCTGCAGCTAGTCCCCATTTTTGTGGGTCGCAAGATAATGTTCTGACACTGTGGGCTGGACCTTGGACTCAGGAGACACCCTAGATTGAAGAGAGAGGGCCCAGATTTCATTCAACCTCACCACCTAGTCAGCTGCCTACTCATTCAGCAGACCTTTCAGGAGACATGAGCTGAGTGTTGGGGACAGAGCAGGGAGCCAAGAGCTGCCCTGGTCTGGAGTAGCTCACAGTCTCCCAGGGAAGAGGGGCTGACAGGTGACAGTGACCATAGGTGTCCTCATAGAGGCAAGCTCTGGAAGGAGGAAGGGGCAGTAGGAGGCTTCCTAGAGGAGGCAGTATCAGAACTGAGTCTCGAAAGTTGGGTGTTGGCCAAGAAGAGCCTTCTATAGAGAGGCCACAGCCCCCCAGGGCTGCTAGATGAGGCTTAAAAAAACCTCTTTTTAAAAATATTCTTAAATATTTATTTGTTATTTATTTTTTATTTGAGAGAGCGTGAGTGAGAAAGAGGGAGAGAGAGAGAGAGAGAGAGAGAGAGTGTGTGTGTGTGTGTGTGTGTGAGAGAGAGAGAGAGAGAGAGAGAGAGAGAGAGAGAGAGAGAGAGAGAGAGAGAGAGAATGAGTGGGCCATGGCCTCCAGCCACTGTAAATGAACTCCAGAGGCATGCGCCACCTTGTGCATCTGGCTGTATGTGGGTACTGGGGAATCGAACTGTGGTCCTTCTGCTTTGCAGACAAACACCTTAACCACTAAGCAATCTCTCCAGCCCTAGAAGAGTCTTAAGTTCCTTCTAGAGTGCCCTAAGAGGCTCTACTGCTCCTGCTGGAGCTTAGGGGCTGCCCAGAGTCTCTGAAAGATGGAGACTGACTGCACCTAGCTCCTGGGTTCTGGGAAGGGTTAGGTGAGAGACAACCAGAAGCCCCACACTCTTGGTGCCCACTAAGTGTTTAATGAATGAGCCCTACTGACCTGGGGCCACTCTGTTGGGTTCCAGGTGGCTCTGTCCTAGGACAGAGGGTGCCACTGGGAGACTTAGGATGCTGAGTTTTTCTAGGGCTTGGTACTCTTCATGCACAGTCCCCAGAACTCTTTCTGGTTAGTAAAATCCTAAGCCCACGTTGCTTGGGCCTCCCCCTTTACAGATGGACAGCAGAGGTCCAGAGGGAAGAGGCCTGCCTAGGTCAGCCAAGGCAGCCACTGGTGAGTGACAGCTAGGTAGGAGCCTGATAGGGTGAGCTTGCAGAGGGCAGGGTCCAAGCAGGGTCCAGAGGGTCCCTGTGTCCCTAACCAACCTGGCAGTGCACCTCTCTGAGAAATGCTTGTGAACAGGATGACTGAGTGGGACACTGCTGGGCATCTTCTTATCTAAGAGACATTTTGTTTCCCAGAGTCCTCTGGGCCAGGAAGCCCCACTCCACACTTCAGTTTCTCAGTGAAGCAGCCACTGGGGCAATGACCCAGGAGTCTGGAGGCCAGACCTCTCATGTGAAGCCGATGGAGTTCATTCAGGATTAGCGGGTGCCAGGGGAGGTAGCTGCCCTGACAGGGGACACTGGAAGGCCTCTTTAGCTTGGGGTGACTGCTGGCACTGGAAGAGGGAACCCAAGGGGGCTGCCTGCCCCCACCTTCCTTTCCAAACTCATACAACCAGGATCCAAGCCAGAGAGTAGGACTCAGGGTCCTTGTCGCCCCAGGGCCTGTGGCCTCTCTCCCCTAATTCAGTGCTTATGTGCCAGGTGGGATGGTGGAGGGGCCTGCCTGGATGGAAAACAGTTCCATTCCAACCTGGGGAGTCACCTAGGCTGTGCCTTCCCCTGCAAGGACTCAGTGATCTCTTCCTGTCCCCATTTGTGTCTGTGCCTCTGTCTCTCTGGGCCTCTCCACCCTCCCCTGTATCTCTTGTCTACCCTGCAACTTTGTGGTTCTTACGGCTTCAATTCTGGTCTTTCTGAATTCTCTCTCTTCTCTCTCTCACACATACCTTGTTCTGGACTCTGAACTCCTGGCTGTCTCTCCGTGCTCTGTCTTCTCTCTTCTGTGCCTCTGATTGATCCTCATCCTTTTCCTCTCTCCCTTTCTGCCTCTATCACCCTCATCTGTCCCTATCTCTATTCCCCGCTCTCTCTTTCTCCACCTCTCTGTCTCCTTTCTGTGTCACCTCTTCTTCCCCATCCCACTGTCCCCTCCGTCTCTGTCCCTGTCCTCTCCTCCCGTTGGTCACAGGTGGGCTCCTTCTTCATGATCAACCTGTGCCTCGTTGTCATAGCGACCCAGTTCTCGGAGACCAAGCAGCGGGAGCACCGACTGATGCTGGAGCAGCGCCAGCGCTACCTGTCCTCCAGTACGGTGGCCAGCTACGCCGAGCCCGGCGACTGCTACGAGGAGATCTTCCAATACGTCTGCCACATCCTACGCAAGGCCAAGCGCCGTGCCCTGGGTCTCTACCAGGCTGTACAGAACCGGCGCCAGGCCTTGGGTCCAGAGGCACCTGCCCCCGCCAAGCCTGGGCCCCACGCCAAGGAGCCCGGCCACTGCAGTAAGTGGCCCGTACGATGTCACCTAAGGACTCAGAATGCCTCTGTTGCAAATGGCTCACACCTGCTGGCCCCAAGAGAGGCTCTAGCAGGCTCAGGATCCTGGGCGTCCTTTTTAGGCTCTGGGGGTTCCTTTAAGGTCTCGTGCTTCAGGCCTCAGCTGCTCTGCCTTCTTCACCTTGCATCCCCTGCCCAGGCGGTGTGGGGAGTCAGCCTCTGCCTTCTGACCTTTGTGCCTGCAGACCTGGGCTCTGCTCTGGCACACACGTTGAAGTCAAGTGTGCAATGTTCTGTCCTCAGCCTTGCAAGATGAGCTTTCCTCCTTGTGGCCACACACATGTCACCCTTACTTGTCCTCTAGTGTTGTCCCTTGCTTGCAAACACCCCTGAGCAATGGGATCAGGTCCTTGGCTTGAAGGAGCATGGTGTGCCCCTTCAAGGCATGGCATATTGGGCCATTTGCCTCCTGTGCCCAGAGGTCCTGGGTTGTTGCTGTGAGTTGAGCGTTTAGCTTGGAAAGGGTGCTCTCCAGGTGCGCATGTGCTGGCCTAATGTGCACAAAGCCTTGGGTTAGATCTACAGTACAGCATAAGCTGAGTATGGTGGTGCATACCTGCAATCCCAGCACTTGGGAGGCAGAGGCAGGAGGGGATCAGAAGTCTGTTCAAGGCAATCCCAGCTATGTGAGACCTTGTCCCAAAAAGGAAGGAAGGAAGGAAGAAGGAAGGAATGGAGGAAGAGAGGGAGGGAGGGCACTTTTGCTCTTATTCCTTAGCTCATTTCTTTCAAGTAACAACTCTGAAAAGGGAACAGACTAGTATTAGCATCTCCAATTTTGTGATGGAAAAACCAAGGTCCCAGGAGACAGCCCAGTGAGCAGTGACAAGACTCAGGCATATGGAATGTCAGAGGTCTGGGCATTGCTCAGCATCTGCCTCGAGCTGCAGATGCACCTGACCTTGGGAGGAAGCCCCTGGGGCCACAGGAGAAGCCCTGGGTCTGGTCTGCTTTCTCCCAGCGGAGCAGGGAAACTAGCAGGCATTAGAACTTTTCCCTGGATCACCAGTAGAACAGAACATTGCTGCTCCCTGTGTGACCTTGAACACCACAAGGCACCTTATCTCCTGCAGAGTGGAGCTCAGAGGACCCACTGGCTGGTGGCTGTGAGCAACAGGAGTTAGCATACCAACTCCTGCCTGGCATGTTGGGTCCTTCCAGCTCTTTTATCCTGGCAATCTGAGATTCTCAGGAGGCCAGCAGGAAAATTCCTCTTCAGACCTGCTGCCCACCTTCCTCCCTTGGGTGCTAGGCACCCAGGTTTGGTCTTGGAGGAAGTTCAAGGTGGCCTGCGGCCCGGCCCAGCTTGGGCATAGGAGAGATGGGATCTGGACAAGGCTGGCACCCATCTTCCTAGAGCACATGGGGTG
>PVHP010008684.1:0-52534 GCA_004024765.1 Zapus hudsonius | reverse complement strand
CCAGGAGTTGGGGTTCCAGCCACGGGCCTGGGATCGCTGGCATCAGTCGCTTGCTTGCTTTCCTTTTTGGCGTCCTTCCTTCCCGCCCAGCCGCTGCCCAGCCTCCCTCCTGTTTTTTCGCCACCCTCACCCGCCGCAGTTTCTCTCTTTTCTTTCTTTTTCTTTTCCCTTTTGTCTCTTCCCTTTTCTTTCTCTTTCTCCTCCACGGGTTCCCAGGTATCTGCCTCAGGTCTGGCCCCGGAACCAAGCTAGGTCAGTTTGCCCAAGTATTGCGTCTGCCTGTGTATGTGGGGGGTCGTGGAGAGAAGTGCGTCTGAGGATCGGGTGCTGGAGGGGGGGGAGCCCCATGCCTGCGGGCTCGGAACCTGCCGCAAGGGGACAATGTCGGGGGCTTGGGGTGGGGGAGGGTTTGTCTCTCCGCTCCTCTGCAGAGCAGAGAGCCTCTGGGGAACCCCGTCTGCGCTGGCACAGGAGCTGGGGGGTGGCACGGAGGGCCTGGGCCCAGGTCTGGCCGGTGTCCATTGTTTGGATCCCAGCTGGAAAATCAAACCTTTATGGAGAGAATCCTGGCAATGCTGTTACTTGTCCACCATCTTGCTCCGCGCCCCCTCTTGATTTAATTTTGATAGGTCATATACATCAAGGAAATCATCCATTTCTTTCAGATTTTCAAACTTGGTTGAGTATATATTCTTAAAGTATGTCCTTATGATTTTCTGAATTTCACTGGAATCTGTTGTAATGGTGCCTTTTTCATCTCTAATTTTATTTTTTTTTCTCTTCTCTCTTTCCTTTGGTCAGATTTGCCAAGGGTTTGTCAATTTTGTTTATCCTTTCAAAGAACCAACTCTTTCTTTCCTTGCTTTTTTGGTTTCTATTTCATTAATTTCTACCCTTATCTTTATTATTTCTTCTTTTCTGCTGATTTTTGGTTTGTCTTCTTTTTCCAAGGCCTTAAGGTGAAGCATTAAGTTGCTTACTTGTGACCTTTCTAGTTTCTTAATATAGGCACTTAAAGCTATGAATTTCTCTCTAAGGAGTGCCTTCATTGCATCCCAAAAGTTTTGATATGTTGTTTTCATTTTCACTTGAGTCTATGAATTTTATTTCCTTCTTGATTTCTTCAATGCATTTCTTCAGTCATTCAGTAGTGCATTGTTTAACTTCCATAAGTTTGTGTATGCTCTATGTTTTTTCTTGCTGTTGATTTTTAATTTAATCCCATTGTTATCAGATATAGAGAATTATTTTAATTTTCCTGAATTTGTTAAGAATTGCTTTATGTCCTAATACATGGTCTATTTTAGAGAATGTTCCATGTGCTGCTGAAAAGAATGTATATTCTGTAGTATTTGGATGAAAAGGTCTGTAGATATGTGTTAGGTCCATTTGTTCTATAGTGTCATTTAGTCTAGATGCTTCTCTGTTTATTTTTTGCTGGTAAGACCTGTCAATTTGTCAGAGTGGGGTGTTGAAGTTTCCCACTATAGTTGTGCTTGGTATTAACTGTGATCTTAATACTAGTAGTGTTTGTTTAATGAAATTTGGAGCACCTCTGTTGGGTGCATATATATATTTAGAATAATAATGTCCTCCTCTTGATACTTCCTTTTATCAACATGTAATGACCTTCCTTATCTTTCTCAACTACTGTTGTTTTGAAGTCTATCCTGTCTGATATTAGTATAGTAACACCTGCTTGTTTCCTAGGCCCATTTGTTTGAAATACTGTTTTCCATCCTCCCTCCCTCAGGAGTTGTCTGTCTTTTATGGAGAGATGTGTTTCTTGGAGACAACAAACAGAAGTATTTTGTCTTTTAATCCAGTCTGTAAGTCTGTGTGGAGCACTGACACCATTGGTGTTAAGAGTTGTTGAAAGGTGTGTATTTATTCTTGACATTTTTTTGTGTTTGTAGTTTTTCCTTTACTCTTGTATTACCTATTATTTGAATATGGTTTATTTTTTCCTATTTTCTCATGTGTGGGTTTTTCTCTTCAGTCTGAAGGATACTTTTAAGTATTTTCTGTAGAGCTGGCTTTGTAGACATAAATTCCTTTAGCCCTTCTTTGTTATAGAAAGTCCTTATTTCTCCTTAAATTGTGATGGATAGCTTTGCTGGATATAGTAACCTTGGCTGACAGTTGTTATCTTTCAGGACTTGAAATACATCACCCCAGGCCCTTCTGGCTTTTAAGGTTTGTGTGGAGTAATCTGCTGTAATTCTGATGGATTTGCCTTTGTACATCAGTTCATGTTTCTTTCTCACCGACTTCAATATTTTTTCTTTGATCTGTGTGTTCAGTAGTTTAATTATAATATGGTGTGAAGCGGTTCTTTCCTGGTTTTTGTCTGTTTGGTGTTCTGGTTCTGAATGCTTCCTGTATCTGCATTGGTGCCACATTCCCTATTTGAGGAAATTCTCTTCTATGATTTTGTTGAAAACATCTACTATGCCCTGAGAGGGAAGTTCTTTTCCTTCCACTCTACCCTGAATTCCTATGTTTGATCTCTTCAGAGTGTCCTGAATGTCTTGACATTCCCATCCATACCTTCCTTGTTGTTGGCCTGTTCCAGTTCTGCCACCTTGTCTTCTGCTTTGCAGTCTGTCTTCCTTGGTCCATTCTATTGGTGAGACTTTCTACAGAGTTTTGTATTTGACTTACTGTGTTTTTCGTTTCTAGAATTTCTGGTTGGTATTTCTTTATGGCTTCTAGTTCCTTACTTATATCTTGAATAGACTTGCTCATTTCCTTAACTTGGTTTCCTGTGTTCTCCTTCTGGAGTCTGTTTTCTTCTTTGATTCCTTTGAACATAGTTAAAATCATTCTTTTGAATTTTTTGTCAGGCATTTCATCTAAGTCAGTCTCACTGAAGATCATTTCTGATTCATTTGTAGTCTTTTTGTGGAATTATATTATCTTGAATTTTTGTGTTTCTTGTAATGTAATGTAGAGATTTTTGCGTCTTGAATTAATTGAATGCTTGGGTTTCCTAATTGTCTGCTGTATTCTTTGATGAGGGTATCAACAGTTAATATATCTTCAAGGTGGGAGCCTGCTTTGCCAGTTATGGCTCTTATATTACTCCCAGAGTGACCACAGAAGTGACCCAATAAACTGTAATTGCCTGCTATGTTAATATTCTAGTAGGCTAGTTGGAGCAAAATACAGGTATAATATGCTAATGGGCAATATACGCACATAAACCAAACCTGCACAGGGTGTTTATGCAAGGGTGGGGATTAGACAGATTATTTTAACAAGGTACCTCAGGGTGTGTGTTGACCCACTCCCTTAATCCTTTTCACTGGGAGGCTGAGATATCTGCCTTATGCTGAGTTCCAGGTCAGCCTGGGACCCAGTGAGACCCCCCCACCTCCAAGAAGGACAGGAGAGGAAGACAGGAGGGAACTGCAAATCTGGAAATATCAAATGCGACAACTTCCCTTTCAAGACCAGCTTATTTAAGAATCAGTCAACTGTAGCCGGCCCTGTTTCCTCTAGGTGTGACCCTGCCCTCACCCAAGCTGAGCCCGAGGCTGGCTCCCTCCCAGTCAGGCTGTGGGCCAGCTTGGTCCAGTATTCCGCAGCCTAGATCAGCTGCACTGGATGCTGGCGGCTGTGGGTTCTGGTCACTCGCTCCCTGGACTCCTCTCTCTGGTGCTCCCTGGACCCAGGTGTCTCCTTTGTGAGTGGAGAACTCTTGAGGCTCAGTCAGGACCACTGGAGCCGCCACCGCTGCCAACCCGAAGCTCCGTGTCTCCCATTCCTCTGCTAAAAAGCTCCCGCGCACCCTTGATTTCTGGCAGAAGAGTGTGCTCTGTGATCTCTCTGCTTCCTGCTCCCCTGCCTGCATCATCGCCTTCTTGACCGAAGTCTCTTCCTCAAATTCTTAAACATGTTGTGTGGTTCAGCCAAAGTTTGGTCTGCTTAAACAAGCGACCCTAGAACTCTGTCCTCTGGACATGATGGTTGCCGTGTCATCAAAGGAGCTGTGAGTTCCTGCACGAGCCCCTCCCCCGGGGGCCTACTATCATCCCCTGGAGGGAGAGGCCCTAACTTTCCCCAGGATATATTTGCTGTTAAAAGTTGCTTGGAACAACCCTTCATCAGTCATGTAGCTGCCTGGAAGTTGCCCATGTTTCTGAGAGTTACCCCAGCTAAACACTGATTCATCAAGCTAGATTTGATGGAATTATTTTCTTGGGTTTGTTGTTAATTCATTATTTGGGGTGCAGAGACATTGGCTTCTATCAGGAAATGTCAGAGGCATGACACTACCAAAGATGATTTGTGGGGGAGCCATCACAGTGCCTTGTTCTGAGAAATGGACGCTGAGTTGCCAGAGAGCAGGACGTCTGTGGGGTGATGCCAGTAGGGCCTTCCTCCCCTGGGTATGGAGTGCATGCCACCTGGCTGTGGCAGTGCTCCCGCTACAGGATGCTGTGTCTGAACACGAGTGCCCATGGGGAGAATCAAGGATGACCATCGCCTGTGTGCTCTGGGGCGGCATGCCTCCTTAATGAATAGGGTCAGCCAAACAGCTGTAGTGCAATCCCTGAATGTAGCATCGACAGACTCCGGCAGCAGCTGTGTGGCCTTCGTTGTGGGTGGTAAGACATGCAGCTGAAGCTCAGCAGTCTTCCCAGATAGAACTGGTCCACGTATGGGAGGAATTACAATGAGAGGGAAAAACAGATGCTACAGTCTTCATTAGCCTTTAAGCATGCGAGGGAAGTGGGAAGACAGGAAGAAGAGAGGAAGTTTTGGCTTGCTCTTTCTTACAGCTGAGAGGGAGGGCATAAGGGAAGGAGAGCACTGATTACATCACGGAACCCATGGAAAGAATTGTAGTGTGGAGGGAGAGAGTGAGGTGCAAGTGCTAAAAGATGCCCCTCAGGTTTTACCTTTAATACGGAGGAAGGAGAATCCATGGATTAACATCCAAGGAAAGTCATAATCAGGGAATATCTTGCCTATGAGCTGTTTGAATTGGGCAGGACTTTCCAACAAGAAATGGATTCACAGTCACTATTCACAGTCCTATTCTGGAGCCTGTGTTCATGCCTCAAATACAAACCACTGCATTCCGAGAGAGAGAGAGAGAGAGAGAGAGAGAGAGAGAGAGAGAGAGAGAGAGAGAGAGAGAGAGAGAGCAGCGAGAAAAGCACGGTGCTGCTAAGGCTTCCTTGAAACACAGGTGAGGCAGTTCAGTTCATCTGTCCCAGCCCGTGATTGTACACAGTGGTCACAGGACCATGGAATCCAGTGTCAGACTGAGAACCTCAACATTCAGTCACTTCTTACAACATGCCTGATGAAAGCTTTTGTTGTGAATAGCTTTATTGTAAATTGTGGAATCTTATTCTAGGCTTTACATAAGGAAGGAGATTACAGAGCTGCAAACACCAACTCTTCAAGTTTGTGACAAATGTTAACTGCACTTAAAAATTAAATAGGCAGTGAAAGGATGCATTTATAAAGGCATCATTCAAGGGGACTTTTACACCGTCTTCCCTCCCAGGGTCCACATGAAGGTTTTCCTCATCCTGGGACTGAACTAGTACAGAAGACTGAAGGGTTACAATTAATATGAAGACCACTGGGCAGTGAGGGGAAAGCCTTAGGTGCTGGTGGAGAATCTGACTGGTGCGCTGCCTTCAGATGTCCTTCCCACAGTCAGGGCAGAGGATGTCATCCCGCTCAGTGAGAAAGCCCCGGCCTACCAGGGACAGGGAGCACTTCTTGCAGTTAAAGCAGTCGTTGTGCCATTGCCGTTCCTCAAAAGAGATGTACTTTGTGCCACCAAGTCCTGTGTGCAGAGAAAGCACATGGGGAGAGCAAAGGGGAGCAGGTTAACCACGGGGGAAGCCAGCAACTGGAGCACAGAAAGGAACTGAAGCACTGCTTCCACCATGCTGCGTGCATAGTGGGCTGGGGAGATGGCTCAATGGTTAAGACACTTGCCTGCAAAGCCTAACGACCAGGGTTCAATTCCCCAGTGCCCATGTAAAGCCAGATGCACAAAATGGCACATGTATCTGGAGTCTGTTTCCCATGGCTAGAGGTCCTGACATGACCATTCTCTTTGTCTCTCTTCTCTGTCTCTCTCTCTCTCTGCTTCCAAGTAAATAAATATTAAAAAATATTTTTAAAATGATATATATAAATGAGTTTCTCAAAAGATCAGCTATTGTACACACTTTTGATCTCACATAAGTAAACAGATACGGAACCTGGTTCCAAAGGGATACAATAAATACACCAAGCATGTGCCTGCAGGCTGGGGGTGTAGCTCAGAAGTACAGCACTTTGCCTGCCTGCATGAGGTCTGTGTTCAGTTCCAGCACTTCAAAAAAGGAAGTACCTGCTATATTTGTTTATTTATGTTTTCCCCTGAAAATGTAAACTCTGCAAGAAAAGGGAGATGTGATCCTCCTGCGATGGCCAGGAAAGACCTCACAGAAGGAGTAATACAGGTGAGTGGAGGGCCAGTCCCACAGAGATATGATCCTGGATTGAGCCCCAGAGGCAGAAGCCAGGGGTACAGGTGGATTAGAGAAGGGCTCAGCAAGGTGGGGTACAGTGCAGAGGAAGAAAACAGAGTTTCTGACAGGCAGGAGGAGACCATGAAACTGTTAGGGACTGGACAAAGCCACTGTTAGATTTTTTTTTTTAAATCAGTGCTGGGTATGCTAGGTAAGCACTTAAACACTGAGCAACAGCCCAGGTCCTGGGTTTTTTTAAATTTAGTGTGTGTATATGTGCATGGCTTTGTGTGTGTGTGTGCGCATGTTATGTGGAGGCCAGAGGTCAATGACAGAAGTATTTTTTTTTTTTTTTTTGGTTTTCCGAGGTAGGGTCTCACTCTAGCCCAGGCTGACCTGGAATTCACTATGTAGTCTCAGGGTGGCCTTGAACTCATGGCGATCCTCCTACCTCAGCCTCCCGAGTGCTGGGATTAAAGGCATGCGCCACCACACCTGGCTAATGACAGAAGTCTTTCTCAGTCACTGTCTACCTTATTCTCTCAGGCAGGATCTCTCAGTGAACCTGGAGCTCACCAACCGACACAGCCAGTGGCCCTCGGGGATTCTCTTGCCTCAGCCTCCCCAGGGCTGAGATTATAGGTGCCCACCACCGTGTCCAGCATTCTTACATGAGTGGGGCTCAAAGCTCAGGCTTCAATCTTGTACAGTAGATGCTTTACCAAAGGCGCCATTGCCCCAGTCCACTGGAACTTTATTTATTGATTGATTTATTTGAGGCAGGGTCTCGCTCTAGCTAGGCTGGCCTAGAACTCACAGACGTCTTACTATCTCTGCCTCCCAAATGCTGGGATTAAAGGCATGCAACACCATGCCCGCTTGAACATTTTACCAAATATTTATTTGTGCTGGGCAAGGTGATACATGCCTTTAATCCCAGCACTTGGGAGACAGAGGTAGGAGGATTGCTGTGAATTCTAGGCCACCTTGAGACTACATAATGAAATCCAGATCAGCCTAGCTAGACTGAGACCCTACCTCAAAAAAACAAAAAGAAAAAGAAAATAAATGAAGTATTTATTTGTGTTCATGTGTGTGTGTGTTGGGGGGGTCAGGGTTTCTTGCTACTATAAACAAATGCCCAGTTTAATGTGGGTGGGTGAAGAATCTAGCCTAGGCCTTAAACCACTGAGCCATCTCTCCAGCCCCTGTTCAAACATTTTTCAAAAATATTTTATTTATTTATTTGAGACAGAGAGTGAGGGAGGGAAGAAGACAGACAATGAGTGAGTATGGGCATGCCAGGGCCTCCTGCCACTACAAATGAACTCCAGACGCATGCATCTGTGCTTTACATGGGTACTAGAGAATTGAACCTGGACTGTCAGGGTTTGCAAGCAAGCGTATTTGATTGCTGAGCCATCTCTCCAACCCTACATTTTTAAACATGAAAAGTAGTGACTCATTTCGATTCAGTCTGGCTACTAACATGTGTCTGACCACTAAGCCCAATCAACGATTAAAGGTACGGTGGGCACTGACTCAAGGGCAGGTGGTTGGATGGCCATTGACCATCTTGAAACACAGCAGGATGAAATACATGGATTTCTCTCAGAGCTATCACATGCTCTGGTGAAATATGGATGATGAATTCCAATTCCAAGGTGCTCGTTCCAGAATAGCGATGGACCTGGGACCTGCTGCAGCAAGTGCCTTGGCTAACGGTGGTCCTTAGAGCCTTCCTGCCTCACAAGCCATGTCAGGCAGGCCACAAGTGTCTGCCTCTTTCCTACCCCATACCACCTCTGCACACACTGGCAAAGGTCAGCAGCTATATTTCCTCGAAAAAAGAAGTGACTGAAGCTGAGGGGGTGGCTTCATAGAAGAGTGCCTGCCCAGAATGTGTGAGGCCCTGGGTTCAACCCACCAGAATTAAAAAAAGAGTTACATCAAACATCAGTCTCTAGACGGTCAATCGCCTCTCCTAATCTTAGCCTCTTAAGGACTACAGACCACAGATCCTGGGCCCTGGCTCTGGAAAGAATCCCGCCTGAACTTGAGGCCAGCAGCTCTAACTTGTCTGCACATTTAAATCACCTGGAAAGTTCTTAAGAACTCTGGGGGCTTCTGGGAGGTTGCAGGATGGCTGTTTTCACTTGGCATATGCTGTCTCTGAGTGAGCTACAAAGCCAAGAAGCTTCTAGGCCCCCCCCCTGGCATCACCACTCACTCACTACTTTTTTTAAAGCAAAAAATAAGAGCTCTGGGTTACACACCAGAGGACTGTCACCTGGGAAGGGGAGTTAATGGAACTAAGAGGAAAAAGAAAGTCAGGGTCAAATGTACGGAGGTGTATTCATGTGTCTGTAAAGACATCACAGAGCCAAGCCTGTGACTTGCTGCTTCTACCAGAGGTGTTTGCTGACTCTGAATTGAGATGAAGGGACAAACTGAATGAACAGGGTTGGAAACACCACAGAACATTTCCTACCCCATACCAAGATGGGCCAAGATGGAATACCCCTGCTTCTCTCTGCATCCATCGCTGGCTGGTGGGGCAGAGCATGGGGAGTGTTTAGACTTTAGTCTGAAGCTGTCTGCCCTCCTTCCTGAATCTCTTCCGCATGCTCAAATAGTTTAGTCCAGCCTGATCTGCCCATCAAACAGATTTAGCATTCTCACTCTGCTAAACTCTTTGGAGAATAGTATGAAGGAAGTATTCAGAATGTGCCCTGTGCTCCCGACTAGCTGTGACCTGTGGCGGAAGTCTCCAGGTGCTAAGGGGGCACATCTACAGATTAGGTCAGCTGCTGAGCTTGGAATACGGTGCTCACTGTTCTCACATGGCTGTCACTGTCTCAATGACCAGGTGGCCTGGAGGGGAAGTCTAGTCACCTGCTGAAGCAGATGCAGTGGACCAAGGGGGGGGAAGCAGGGGGGCAGAACGAAAAGTGTGCTGGTGAGGGGCCTCTGCAATGCCACTGCACACTGGCCATCAGTCCCGCTCGGCTTCCACATCACTGGCAGCGGGCTCTCTAGACACTCACCACTGATGGGGTTGGTGCACCCAGCACATTTCTTGGCATACAAGTCGCAGAAGCAGCTCAGGCAATAGGCAAACTCATCCCGCGCAGTGAAACGCTGGCCCGACAGCTGCTTCTTGCAGGCAGTGCACACGAAGCACTCTCTGTGCCAGGGCTGCTCCCGGTAAGTGACGCCTCCCGTGGTGATGGGCTGGGGAGGCAAGCGCAAGAGTTAGGGGCCTCTGTCCCTGCCTCTACTGTGGCCGGGGGATGATGCCCGAGTCCACCCAGGAAGCATCCAGTTTGTTAAAAGCGGTGGAGAAGTGGCACCTCCATGTACTTTCCCTCCACCGCTGCAGCCCCTGGCTTTCGCACTAGTGACACTGATCCCTGGGTGTCTGCACTCAGGTCTTCACAGGAGCAGAGGAGCTGAAAACCAGGTGTCACAGGCACTGACGCCTCCTTGAGAAGGGAGACAGTCCAGTGGAAGGGTCATGATCAGAGCGAGCACCAAGGACAGTCACCCCCATTCCTCACCAGCCTCACTAGGCAGGTGTGGTGGTGGCCGCTCACTCTCTCCTTCCTCCCTGCTGCTGTGGAGATGTGCTCAGCTGTCTGCTCTTGGCATGCTTTCCCTGCCATGATGAGAGTTCTCCTCAAAACTGTAAATTGAAATAAATCCTTTCTTTCCCTAAGCTGCTTCTGGTTGGGTGTTCTGTCCCAGCTCTGAGAAGTTAATTGCTACAGCACACCATTGTAAAAGCTTGGGAGCGATGAGAGCCTGTCCAGGCTTTGTGGGGAAGGAAGGGAGGGGCTCAGTGACACCCAGGAGGGGACAGTCATCTTGGAAGAGTTGGGAATAATCATTTGAAGCCTTGTCTTCTGTGTTACAGTCAGAATATTTGTGAGGCGCTACGAAGTGATGAACTGCTCATCCACACCTCGACTTTATCTGGTCCCTTTCTCCAGGCATTGCTTTTGATACTAATTTAAACAATGGATGACCGAAGGACCAGAGGAGTCCAATAGTGAGTCACTGGTAAGGGAAGGTGGTCAGCTGCTTTGGGCATGCGTAAATATTGGGAAGATGGTATTTCTATGTCATGGAGGAATTAACTGAGATCAAGAGAAATGTACAAGTGAGTACACAAGGCAGGAACTAGAGTTCAGGACCTGTATTACAGAGTCCTGTCCTGAATTCATGTCATCAAACCATACCTCAAAAATCATTTGTCTCTAGCATCCCTGGACTGGCAACAGAGCTGGTGGAAAGCATGCTGGGAACCATGTTTCTTGGGACCCGGGAGCATGTGGACCTAGATGCTGTCTCCTGTGCCTGGAGTTCCTCTGGATCCCACGTCCCCACTCCTACCGCCCTTTCCCCGCTGCCCCTGCCCTCAGCCCCCATTCCTCACTAAGCTTGGTCGTACTGTTTCCTCTGTGTGTGTCAACAGAACCTGGCTGGCTGGATGTTAGGGGCCTCTGCCCAAATCAGAACTGAGTGATTGGGTGCATCTGGTCTACCCTCAGATGCCTGGTGCCCGGGAGGCCTCCTTCATGGCCTGAGGAAGGATGTCTCTGTGTGAATTTAAGGAGCACACAGAGAAAGGTGTATGTCCCACGTGGACTTGCCACCTTCACTTCTGCAGTTGAGTAGACCACACAAACAGGCCGGATGACAGGGCCACAAAGTGTGCTGCTCCAGAGTTCCACTGTGGGGTTTGTAGGAGAGCCCAGGCCGATCAATGGGGGGAATTGGTGGCCCAGGAGTGCTGAGTTTTTCTGTGCAGGTGCACAAGCGCAGAGAACTTAGGGAACATACCTGGGTGAACAGGGCACTTACCCACTAACCCACACATGAGCTTCCTCTAACACACAGACACGTGGCTCCCTGAAAAGGACCCAACTGTCCCCAAGTCAAAAGAGGAGGCTATACAGCAGAATGACATCCCAGGAGAAAGAAGACATGGCTGGGGAGATGGCCCTTGTGGTACGGGGATGAAGGCACATAAAGCAAACACAGGGTGCAACTCAGCAGGCCGGCCCAGCCCTAATGGTCTCTCTTGAGGCCCCGGAAGCTCCACCATCCATGGAACTGCACGTGGCCTTCTAGCATCAGGTCCTAACCACGAGGAAACATTGGGAAATGTTCTAGAAGGCAATATTTTTTCTCAGAGCACACCACGGCTTGCTCGTCTTTTTGAAAGGAAGTGTAGAGCACAGACACATTAGATAAATGCACAGAAGCACAGGAGCCCACACAGAGCAGAAAGACGGCAGAGTTCTCCTGCCTCCAGCAGGGACATGGCACCAATGGGGGTGGCTTCCCAGAGAAGGAAAGCCAGCTACCTTTTGGCACTGCACACACTGCAGTGCAAACTGCTTCTCATAGCAGGGCACGCAGAAGTTCTGACTGTCCTTAGGGATGAAACTCTTGGTTCCAATGGGCTGCTGGCAGCGCTGGCAGATGAAGCACGTCTCGTGCCAGCTGCTGCCCTTGTACTCCATCTTGCGGGTACCTGGAGTCAAAGCCAAGAGAAACCAGCAGCTGTTATTAGACTGGCCCTGAGTTCCAGCAATTGGACCCCCCCCCCACAACACAAGTAGCATAGATCTCTAAGCCCAAATGTGCCTACAACAATGGGAGGCGGAGTGCAAGACCAACTGTCATGGCGTCACACTGACTGTGTTCACAAGACCCTGCTTCACTGAATCTTACTGTGCCCCATTTATAAATTAAGTGTCATGAAGCTTAGTGAATAAGGTTGGGCGAGATCCATGATTTCAGAGGAACCAACTGTGGGTCCCAGAACAGATCCCCTAAAGGTTGGGAGTTGGAGGGCCACCGTGCACCTCCTGTTGCACTTCCACTAGTAAACACTTTGCTGGTCCACGGGGGATGGAAACGGCTGGGACAAATGGAATTAGAGCCTCAATCCCAATTACGTGAGGAGCTCCTACAGGGCTGTGTGCGGCTGGCCATGTGAGCCATACTCTGGCGAATCTTTGTGGCTTTTACGCTGCCATTACCATCTGCTTTTGAGTAACTATCATTTCTTCTGTCAGTCTTCCGAATCAGCCAAGAAGTTCTAGAAAACATTTTTTTCACTGACCTTGATTCATTGCAAATGCTATTACCTGTGGATTGATTTTTTTCATATCTTCCCAAAGTGTGTGTATATTTTTAAGGAAAGGTAGATCAAGACCAAGATGGTAAGCAAGCACCTTTTGTATAAAGCTGAAGAAAGACTTGTAGAAAAGAAATGTAATGGATGGGGAAACCAAGAAGTATTTCCAGCACATGGCATAGCTCCTGCTTAGCCTGCTGAGCATGGCTCACGAACTAGATCCACAACGCTGCTTGTTTTCAAAACGAGGTTTGATTTGTTTGTTTTGTGGTGTTGAGAATTAAGCTAACGGCCTCTTGTACGTTGGACAAGTGCTCTACCACTGAGCCACACCCACAGCCCATCGATCAGGTCTTAGTGGAGCCCAGCCAAGCCCATTCAATTACACTCATTGTCTCTGGGGTTCTTCCACACCACCTCTGCAAAGCAGATATGCAATTGCACACTGTTGTATAGTTATGTAGATAGGGCCTGGGCTGTGCCAGGGACTCTAGAGTCTGCAAAGCCCAGAACTTGGATCTGGCTCCCCCCCTTTTTTTTCCTAGACAGGGTTTTGCTGTGTAGCCCAGGCTGTCCTCGAAGTTACAGTATTTGTGTATCAGCCTTCCGAGTTCGGGAATTACAGGCACACCTGGCATCTGTGGATCTTGATGGAAGAATCTTGCCAGCCGTGGGCTGTTATGTAAGGTTGGAGAGTGTAGGGTGATGGGCACCTCTGCTAGATTTCAACTAGCGGCCCCAGAATGGGGGAGTGGGAAGAGGGGACTGCAGCTCCAGACCCAGAAGCAGGACACTGGATAACACAGAAGCCATGAGCTAGATTTTAGCTGTAGGTCCATCCAAACATCACACATACACACACACACACACACACACACACACACACACACACACACGGCCCAAACAACAAAGCTAGGGGCTATATTTTAGCTGCTTGGAAGGTTGGTGAGGATATAGTCATGGTTCGGGTGTGTTCTGAAATCGAGCTGACAGCAACGATTCCTGGGGAATTGTACCTGCAGGGCCAGGGTCACCTGCACCTCCGAACCAGACTGTGGAATTATGCAGCGAGACCAGCAGGTGGCACAAGAGCGCCTTCTGCTGAGAGAATGGAGCTTAGAACAAACCAGCAGGAAGTGGTGTCATTTACACACAACGCATACAGGCACACCACGCACTCAGGTCAACCCGCCCCTCTCCACACACACCTGCACACACCTGCACACACACACACACACACACACACACACACACACACACACACACACACACACACACGCCAGTACCACCCAGGAGCACAGCCTGCATTCAGCCCCTCCAGCTAACAGGTTCCCGGCTGGCGGGTGGGCCGGGAGGGAGGGGAGCGTGTCCAGAGCCCCTGCACTATAGCCTAAATTCACTACCAAAGCCACGGTGTGTGTGTGTACACATGCCATGGCGCCCTTGGGGAGCCTCATTCCCCTTGTTCGACACAGGGTCCCTCATGCTTTGCTGCTGTGAAGGTCAGGCCAGCTGGCCTTGGGGCTTCAGGAGTCTCCTGACTCCACTTCCGAAGTTACCATAGGCCCCTTGTGGTCACAGACGCGTGCACGCTTCGTGTCCAGCTTCATGTGGGTGCTGGGGATCTGAACTGCACTCACCAAGTTTGTGCAGCAAGCACTTCTGGCCCCGATTTTTTAATTGAAATAACACTTGTACTTATTTGGGACACAGAATTATAATTCAGCACAAGTGCACAGTGGGTAACAGCCAAATGAGGGTCATTAATATCTCCCTGTTTCCAAGTGTTAGAGTTTCTATGCATTGACACGTCTGCGTCCCACCTACTCAGGAGGCTGAGGCAAGAGGATCACTGGAGCCTAGGGGTTTGCAGCCAGCGAGGCCAAAACAGAGACCCTGTCTCTAAAACACAAAACAAAAAGCTGGGTGTGGTGGCTCCCACCTTTAATCCCAGCGCTTGGTTGGCTGACCATCCTGAGCTACAGAGTGAATTCTAGATCATGCCCCCCAAATGACCAGAACAACAAAGCCTTAGCCTAGTCTAGAAGCTGCTGTGGATGTGGTTTTAAGGTGTGATGGGCATTTGGCATAAGCAGGAACGAAGCAGGTCACACCCCCTGACAGCCGGGCAATGACTGAGGTTCCCCAAGTGAAGAATCTGACCACCTCAGATCAGAGAGAAGCCAGCTGTCTGTAGCCTGCAGTGGAATCCAGACGTTACATTGGGAGTTTCAGCATCAACTCTTACCAGATCTGCCAGGCACCCACACTGCCCTTCAGATTTCAGACTTGCCAGCAACCACTCCCCCAACCACCACGTGAACCAATCACTTCAGTGAATCTGTCTCTGCAACACTCATAAACAGCCCTTGCATCTGTGTCCATCTCCGTTTGAGTCTCTAACAGACTGTCCGGACAGGTGAGTGTCTCAGAAAGCCAGGAAACAGGTACAGCTCCCAGGCTGAGACTTCAAAAGTCACTGGCAAACAAACTTCTGAGATGAGGGTCCCATGCAGGGAGAATTTAAGGCCACCAGAGGGAAGGGGCTGACTGAGGAGCCTCTTCCTCCAAGCTCAGCCAGGACAAATGAGAGCAAGCGAGCAGCACTCCCTCTCTGAAGGAGCTCCTGTGTGCTGAGCTGGACCTTTGCCTCCCTCAGGGCCTCCCCCACAGGACAATTCTGGCATGGCCTGGGCCTCTAGAAAGTGGGACAAGGAGCTGCAGGGGAGCAGGAGTCACCTGAGAGGACTGCTGGGAGGTAGCTCTCGGAGCTCGCAGAGAGCTAGTGCTGACCTGACTTCTTCAGTAAGTCAGTAAAACTCCCTTCTCTTCCTTTCCCGCCCTTCTTCTCTCCCTCCTTTTCTTCCTTCTTCTGAAAGTAGTCCAGGCATACACCTTTAATCCCAGCACTCAAAGGCTGAGGTAGGAAGATCATTGAATTTGAGGGCAGCCTGGACCTACAGAGTGAAACCCTGCTTCAAAACAAAAAGCATCCCCCCCCCAATAAAATTAGCCAGGCTAGCTTCAAACTCTATACAGCTGAGGATGATCTTGAACTTCTGATCCTCCTGCCTCCACCCAAGTGCTGGGATTAAAGGCACGTGTCACTATACCTGCTTTATGTGGTGCTGGCTGGGGAACAAAGCAAGAGCTTTGTGAATGCTAGGCAGGTACCTTTCAAAGGAGCTGTATCCCCAGCACTTAATTTGCTTTTTAATTTATGTGTGGTTCCTTTTTTCACTTTTTATTTATATCTTCCATAATCATAGATCATGAGCCATTATGGTCTCTTCCCCACCCTCCCCCATATCTCTTCTCCTCTCAATTAGTCTTTGTTTTGTTTCAGTGTCTTCATCTTTTTCTCCCATTATGTGTATGTATTGTCAGGCACTGCGAAGTCATGAATAGCAAGGCGTTTTGTGTCTGGAAGTTTGTGTTGTAAGCAGACCTGCCCTTCCTTTGGTTCTAGTGTGGTTCTTACTGGACGGGCCAGCTGTGCCCTGCATGAATTCCCTGTAGGACAGGACTTTTTCCGGCCTCAGTTCTCCTGCTCACTGTCAACACCCCTCTTGGGCCTTTGAGTTTTAGTCTGCAGCTAGCTAACATGGCCACACAGGAGCCACCGCCTGGGGTTCCCCGTTATTGGTCAGCAAGAAGCTGTGTCTTTCCCACTACTTCCCAGCTGTGCGACCCTGTCACTGTGTTTTCTGTTTCTTGTCACAGTGCGTAAAGACACTTTAGATTGTATTAACCAGAAACATGTGGTAGCATGTAGAATCCATCTTGCTGAAGGCTTAATCATCTCCTTTTAAAACACATTACTTTTTACCCCATATGTCTTCCCCACACTCTTCTCATGTGTCAGTCTGAACTCTGTGGTGCCTCTTCTTTGCCAAAAACAAAGCAGAAGTGTTAGCTGGCCAGTCATTCTCCCAGTGAAGAGTCAGAGCCTGCGGTCTGGGGAGATAGCTCAATGGGAGACACAAGGCCCTGGTTCTATTCTCAGCACCACAAGAAAAAAAGTTAGAGTGTGACTCAAAACAGTCTTTTTAGTATAATTTTCTTCCTGTGTTGGTGGGACCCAGCTACTGAGTGGCAGGGTTAGTCACATGGCACCCTTAGCTTTCAAAATCAGTATATGCTCTGTTGAAACTACAAACTCAAATCTTTCCAGTTAAATTCAGTTACAGGCCTTATTATTGCTTTCATTAATATAATGAATTAAAAATTTATTAGGGCAAGCACAGGGGTGCATACCTGTTGTCATGGTTTGATCCAGGTGTCCCCCATAAACAAAATGTGTTCTGAATGCTCCATCCCCAGCTGATGGCACTTTTGGAATTGGAACCTTGTTGGAGGTGTGTTGTTTGTGGTGGTTGTTGGGGCTATAAACCAGCTTCCCCTTGCCAGTGCCTGGCATACTTTCCCACCACTGTTTGCAGTGCTGTGGTGGAGGTGATGTCCACCCTTCAAGTCCATAAGCCGAAATAAAGCCATTCCTCCCATCAACAGCTTTTGGTTGGGCTCTTTGTGCAGCAATGAGAACAGCTGACCACAATACCTATAGTTCCAACTACTGAGAGGATGAGGAATGAGAATCACTTGAGAGGTCTCTTCTCCCTCCCTCTTTCCCCTCCCACCTATGGGGGCCTCACTGTGTTGTCCATGTTGGTCTTAAACTCCTGGGCTCAAGGGATTCCCTCCTCCCCCAACTCAGCCTCTGGAGTACCTGGGCATATGCCACCACACTATGCTGAAATCCTGATTCTTTAAAAATCAAAACCCCCCAGCTCTTTTAAGAAGACTTTATGTTGGTTTCATTCATCAACAGAGCAAACTAAACATTCAAACTTTACATTCAAACTTCATATATTTAAAATTCTTCAGTTAACAAACCTCAAGTTATTAGGTAGTTGAGGGGGAAAGTTAAATTTAGAGCTATGATGAATCATGAAAGCTCTTAAGTGTCAAAGTAGTTAATAAATTAAGAAATTTCAACTTAAAGTCACAAAACTTGGATCATTTATTAGTCAATGTCCACTTTAAAACTCAGAGTCACAAAGACAACTCACTTTTTCTTTAAACTTCACACATACTTTAGCAGTTAATATTATCACTATGGGCTAGAGTCTCTTAATATGTTTGTTGTTGATTCTAAACCTTTTCCAGGTTAAATGACAAAAGAAGCTGTCTTGACACTTGTGATTATGTATTTATTTGAGATAGCCTAGCTTTAGCTAGCCTAGGCTGGCCTCAAACACTCAGCCGCCTAGTACAGGGATACCTTCTAGGCCACTCTTCTAGTTTCTCAGCTAGAGGGCACCAGTGGCCTTGCCTGGAATCCAGCCTGTGCACAGGATCTGTCACCAGAGGGCTCAGAGCCCACAAATGGGAAGTTATACTTCCCTAAATTCGGTCTTCTCACAACTTTGTCTCCAACCAGATTACCACCCCCACAGGATCCAAGTGATCTGTTTCATCATACCAGGCCTTCTGTGAGAGGCCAGCTTGAACTTGCAGTGTCTAGCTGGTCTGTGTGGCTCTGAGTAGCAATGGCAGAAAGCAAAGGCCCCACGTAGAATGCACACTGAAACAGTCACCTAACGTTCAGGGGTAACTGCTGATGCGTATTTCCATCAACAGAACCCAGCAATTCTACTTGCTGGACATCTTTTCATTGCTCTGCAAAGAACATAGGTGGGCGGGGAAAGAGGGAGGGAGAAGAGACCTCTCAAGTGATCCTCCTTCCTCATCCTCTCAGCCAGCGCTTATGCCTGGACCACATTCTCAGGTGCCCAGCACCAAAACTCTAGGTCGAATTCACTAGGCTACTTTCACTCATGCTTCACTTGAGGGTGAGGTTTTCTTTTGTGATTCTGTATTTACCTACAATCTACCTGCCCTGTCCCTCAAAAGGACAGTGCCTTCCTATCCAAGTGCCGCGTCTAGCACTATGCCCAGCTCTTGACCCTGTTCTGTCCATTTTGACGCCTCTCTTTCTGACACATTAACTCCACAGGCAGAGGGTGGTTGTGGCTGTCGGCCCTCAGCTCAGCAACATCTAGCTCTAGTTGGTCCTTGCACACCTGGACACATGCCTATGGATTGAAACGATGGAGTGCAAAGCTGACAGGGAGAGAAGGAAGCCTCTCCCCTGGTGGAGAAGGGGGCTGACTTCCAGGGGAGTGTGCAGCCTTCTCTTCCTGTCAGCCCCTCCCTCTACAGCATCCTCAGACAACCAAGAATTCTTGAAGGAAGCGATTGCACTTGTGCAGACTCCTCATTATTCCCCACTCCACACACAGTAGCAGCCATTACATTTGTACAATTTAAATCAAACGGGCAGGGAATGTAGGTTCTATGCAAGTACCAGGCACTTTCCATAGGGTTGAGCATCTGTGGGTTTTGGAACCGGTCCCCAAAGATACCAAGGGATGACTGTGCAAGAATTTGGCTGCATAAAACCCACCTAGAGATTCCATTCCTCCTGGTGACCCACCCCATCACTCCAGCTGTGTAAATCTCTAAGCGCATCTCGGTAGTTCAAGGGTCAACGCTAAGGTAACACCAGTGTGTGAGAGAGACCAAGTGAGAGTCCCACCACAGCCCATCTCTAGAAGGGATCAGGGCCAAGAGAGGTCCTCCTGTGACATGGCCCTCCTGGGAAAGCCCTGTTCCTGACCTGGCATGATGGTCTTCTTGCATTCCTGGCACTTGGATGAGTAAGCATTGGAATAGCAGTCCGTGCAGAGCAGCTGCTCCTCCTTGGCGGCGAAGGGCTTGTCCACCAGCGAGCTCTTGCACTGGGAGCAATGGAAACAGCCCTCGTGCCAGTGCCGGTCCTTGTAGGACAAGTCCTGTGGAGTCAGACGCGAGATGGTCAGAGGCAGGACAAGAGGGGAGCTCCTGTTCGTGAACAGGGACTGAGGAAGACCAGGGCCTGTTGTTCATTTGCACTGCAACTACCTTGTTCTGGTATGATAAAGAGGGAGTGAGGCATTTGAAAACTGAGCATGGCTCTTCCTTAGGCTCCTCCTATAAAAATATAATCATAAAACGGATTACTGTGATTATAAGCATGGCAGAGAGGGTGTTAGGACAATCAATTACAGGACCCCAAAAGTAAGGTCCTGGGCAACTGGTGGGAAGAGTGTCTGGAGAGACCCAAGTAGGGCCAGAGAGTGATCATACATGACAGCAAGATGGAGGGGTGGCAGGTAGATTTCAGGCAGAGAAAGGACATTCACATGGATAAACTGTGAGAGACCCTGTGCTGGGAAGAGCTGAGTATTAGGCTGGAGACAGGAGAGCCACCAAGGTGAGAATCCAGGTCCAGGTTCCTGTTGTCAGCTGAGTTCCTTTTATCCTGCAAGCCATGAGGAATTCAATCTAAGGTTGGGATGATGAATTGGTAAAAATCTGGGAGGAATATGTGTGGATACGGGAGGGAGAGGGGGGGATATGGGAGGTGCAACAGTGCTCTGATGGGAAAGGCAGGGAGAAGACAGAACCGAGGCCTTTAGTAAAGGATAGGGACCAAGCACCCAGAAGAAAACCATGTTAACTCTATACCACCCTTGAGAATGATAAGAGATCTCTCCAGATTTGCCTTTTTGAAATGATATTCGGCATTTTGAAAGAACAGACACCGGGGCTGGGGTGGGTCAGTGGTAAAGACTTTTACTTGCAAAGCCTGCTGGCCTGGGTTCAATTCCCCAGTACCCATGTAAAGCCAGATACCAAAGTAGCATATATATATATATATATATATATATATATATATATATATATATATATATATCTGCCTATTCTCTCTCTCTCCCTCTCTCCCTCCCTCTCTTTGGTCTCTCCTCTCCCGGAAAGAAAGTGCCTGCACAAAATTAAAATAACCTTAGAAAGGCTACTTATCACTGTCTGTGTATATCCGGTCCTGACCCCAGACCATCGTCCATTAATTGACGAGGTAGAAATAGAATGTCAGGCCATGCAGCTTCCTGGATCAGCTTCCAGATGGACAGTGTCCTGAACATCCCTGGCAGGGCTACTCAAGTGCAAGGCCATCAAGAAGACTGTTCCTAAGACCCTCTTTCAGCCACACTGCGGTCAAACTGGAGTGATGCTGAGGGCCAGATGTATACACAGGTCTGCTGGACCCCCACTGAACTCCAAATGCAAACTAGAACAAATGGCTGTCTTTTGTTGAAATCCCGTCTGTGTCCAGCATACACGATGTCAGAACCTAGAATCTAACTGAAGCTGGGGGACTCGGCCATCTATTTGTCACGTCTTAGTTCCAGGAACTTTTAAAACTTGTAGAGGCAGATGTGGCTCAGTTAGTAATGTGCTTACTGAGCCTGCACAAAACCCTGGGTTCAATTCCCAGCACTGCGTGAACCTGGCAGCGTGGCACACCTGTAATCATAGCACTCAGCAGATGGAGGCTGGGGATGAGACGTTCAAGACTATCCTTCCTACATGGTGAGTTTGAAGCCAGCCTGAGACTCTAGCTCCAAAAAAAAAAAAAAAGTAAATGAGCTGGGTGTGGTGGCTCAAGCCTTTCATCTCAACACTCAAATTTGGTTCAGATTGGCCCAACAGAAGAGCGTAATTTGATTGGTTCAACAGAGGGTATGATTTGATTGGTCCAACATACGGATGTGATTTGATTTGCTTTAGCACATGGGGCTCAGATGCCATCAGAACTCAAGCTTGCTCTCTCTCTCTCTCTCTCTCTCTCTCTCTCTCTCTCTCTCTCTCTCTCTCTCTCTCTCTGGCAGAAGGATCTCCATGAGTTCAAGGCCAGCCTGGGCTACAGAGTGAGTTCGAGGTCAGCTTGGACTAGACTGAGACCTACCTCACAAAAGCAACAACAAAAAATATAAACACCAAGCCGCTCTGCCAGCAGTCCCCTCCAGGTCCTCACCATGAGGTCCTGCTGTGTGCGGGTCCCTCTTTGTGCCTCTCTGCTGGACAGAGGCTGGCTTCCTAGAACACCTGCAAATAGGACCATTGCCAAGCGAAAGTGAGACCAGTGTCCATGAAGTGTTCTCAAAGCAGTGCTGTGAGGTTGTATTTCTGTGAGGCTTATTCTCCAAGCCCAGCATGCTGGGCATTAAGGGTCCTCTAAGGCAAGTGCCACAGTTCACTGAACTACCAGTCTGTGCATGCATGAAGTGTGGCATGAGAGAATGGAGAACTAACCTCTCTTTTGCATTTAGCTTAAAATATTCTAAGAAATTTGGAGGGAAAATCACATGTGCCGAACTGTTGACTTTATGTGTGAACTCATCCCAAGCATAAAGCTCAGCATGTCACTATCATTCTGGATTACGTATAATCTGGACTCTTCATAAATACAAATCTGCCTGCAAAGGGAAACTCTAGAGGCTCAGTGGTAGAGAAAATGAAACAAACACACACACACACACACACACACACGTATAAAAAAACCAACGAGCAGAAATTTGAGAGATGCTAAGGATGATAATGCAGGACCTGTTGCAAGTTCAAAGCACTTCCCAGCCTGTCACCTGCTGCAATGTGAACAGGGAACATTATGCTAACTAGTGCAAGCCAGTCAGTGTAGGGCCTCACCTGCAGGAGCTACCTGGAGTAGTTAAACTCACGGAGAAGTAGAGTAATGGTGGTGGGCTCGGGGCAAGAGGAGGGGCTGTGGAGAAAACTCAGTGCAAGTATGAGGCCAAGATCAGATCCCCAGAAACCACACAAAGCCAGATGCAGTAGCACAAAAATCTGTAATCCCAGGGTTCCAAAGGAGAGATGGGAGGCAGAGACAGGAGAATCTGTGATTCTGAAACGGGGTGAGCTGGGGGTTAGAATTTAGATAATGCCCAGCAAAAATTCCAATGCTCCCCCAAATTTAAGGAGTACCTGAATTCTTGTCTACAAAGTTAAAGAATTAAAATCATAGACAACAAGATAATGAGGTATAGAGGGAGACTCTATTATTTAACGGAACATGAGGAGTTACAGAGTTTTCCAGCCACCAGTGTGGGGAGAACACGTGGGAGAGTTTTAACAGAACTTATGCTGTTCAGCTAAACAAGCAGAAAGTGGAAAGATATGAGAAGAAAAGATTCAGGTGGAAGAGAAATTCAGCCCCTTACCACAGGCTGAGGTGGGGGCTGTGGAGACCTTACCTAGAGCCTCAGAGGTCCTTCTAGGCCAAGTGGGTGAGGAAGAGAGGCCAGATTAATTGTTCAGTCAGTATTTCTTGCCCCAGGTGGGCAGGGAGACCATTGATTGGTTCATACCTTACCAATAGGTTTTAGCGTCTAGGTTTGGGCTCTGGCTAGAGACACCACCCACTCAAGGGGCAGGTGTCTATGGAGCTGCCTGACCCATCACAATTACAGTGTTCCTATGGAGAGATGGGAGGCAGAGACGGGAGAATCCCTGGATGCTGCAGGCCAGCAGTAGTGAACAACAGAGACCTTGCATCAAACAAGGTGGAAGATGAGGACCTCTGACCTTCACATACATGCAGTGATATGTGCACGCTTGCATTCATACACATGGTCACACACTCCTATGTGAATATGCAGTCTCCTGAATCATGTATTAAAGGATGTTTAATAATCTTCAAACTCTTTTGATAGAAACTACCTTCCCTGAGGTGAATATCAACCTCTGATTAGATTTCCAAGTGTGATGTGTCCCATAAAAAAGTGCTCACTAAACAGACTTGCACCACAGTTGGTGACAGGTGGGTCGAAGGAGAACTGGCTCTTCCCCATGTTTCCAGTAGAGATCATGTAAGAGACTCTCTCATGTCTGTGAACATACACCTGACCAGAAGAAACTCAAGGAAAGGGAAGGGATTATTTTAGCTTACAGTTCCAGAGAGTAAGAGTCAATCATGGTGGAGGTCATAGCAGGAGCAGGAAGCCAGTCTGTCACATTGGCAGTCAGGAAACAGAACAGCAAGTGAGGCCAGGTTGAAGAAACCTCCAGGCAGGCCCCCAGCTCCGCCTTGAAAAGGTCCCATAAACTTGCGAAACTGCATCACCAGCAGGGGACCACGTGTTCAAATACAGAGCCTATGGGGGCATTTTACATTCAGAGCACCTCAGACGGTCTGGATGATATCTGAGCATTCGAGACCTATGGGCAGGGGAGCCTGGGGTCCCACACTCGGTAGGACAAGTGTGGCTATGGGCTCTGCACCCCTCCAAGACTTCAGGAGCAGGAAACTAAATCGCCTGTATTTCATCACAGCAGCTAAACTCGCAGATGTGTTCCTCTGCATGCTGGCTGCATGGCCTTCTCATCCGTGCACTAAAAGAAGGTACCTGTTATTGTTAGTTGACAGTGGGTTTGGTTAATTCACAGAAATGTTTATAACACTGCTGGTATGAATAGTCAATGAATGTTATTTTACTGCTAATCAAGAAAGCAGCTGCCTGAAAGCAGGACTTGTTGGAATTACATCTCCATATAAAGATGGTAATAAAGATTACAATTTGTTTCCCTCATCTGTGTTCTTTCCCTTCCTCCTTCCTTCCTTCTTCTCTTCTTTCTTTTGACAGTCTCATCATATTGTTCGAGCTGGCCTCAAACTCATGATCCTAATGTCTCAGCTGCAAGTTCCGGGATTACAGGTACGAGCCATTAACCACTGACGATTAGAATTTCTACCGCCTTAAAAGGTCCCACGCTAACTCAACAATCTGCTATGGTGTGGTGCTTTTTAACTTTCCTCGACTCTTTAAATCTAAAGTTAAATTTCTAAATTCGTCTAACCCATTTCAAGTCACACAACAACCCCGTGAAATACGGCCTTCTCCTGATGTATGAACAAGTTTAGTGAAATGACGCTAAAAGCTGTTTTCCACAACATGCCCACTTCCCTTTCACCTTCCCTGACTCAGCAATCCAAAGGATGCTCCTGCTTCTTACCTGGCACGTCAGCCATTTCCCAAGTTGATCCCAACTGTCCATCCAGCGTTAGCTTGCTCACACTTCTCTCCCCGGCAAAAGTCCAACTCAGCCGAAGGCTCAGCCCACATCTCACCTGCCCTGTTCCATTTCTGGCCAGTCCCCCAGGCCAGCACAGAACTGCGTGCGTTCAGGTGTGCAAAGCCATGCTCCAGTGACTAGGCCATCAGCCCCTTCCTGCGACTTTAAGTCTGAGCTCAGCTAATGACACTACGACAGCTTTCTCCCGACTCACTTCTTACATTTGCACTAAGCGGGAAGATCTGATGGTGAGAGGGTGGCAGCTGCATAGTGCCCACCCGTGACTGTTTGCGGGACAAGGAGGCTGGGCCCACGTGGCAGAGCTCACAGGCAGTAGGGTGCTACCTTTTCTAGCACGTGTGAAGCCTTGTGTTCATCTCCAACACTGAGAGCCACCCCCACAAAAAAAAAAGGAAAGAAAAAAGCAAAGTCCTCTAGAGAAAGATTGGAAAAAAGAAAAATCTCCTACACTTCCCAGAAAGAAAATATCAAAGCTAATCTTGTGCTCACAGAAAGGTCATAAATTGTAGTCAAATGTTGATAAACATGGAAGACTAGGCCCAAACACTTCCTCTCAGATCAGATCAGAGTTTTCCAATCCAGAAATATTCCTAGCATGGGGCATGCTTATTGCTTGGCTCCAAATGTGTCTTTGTTGGGATTTCAGCTGAGCCCTGGGGTCAAGTTGGTGGCCTGGAGAGACCCATGGGCCTTCCAATAGCTGGAGGTACTTGCTCTGGCCAGCAGGGTCCCCGGCTGTAACCAGCTGGCTCTCTTCCTCTCCTCTGCACGCTTCCTCACCGGCTGGGGACAGTTTCCCAAACTACCCGCCTCTCACATCCACCCCATTTCTGTGGATTCTCACGTCACCCACGCCCAGCATGCTGGGGAGAGTTCTATGCCTTGTCGGGTGGTCTTGTGTCCAGCCGCGTTCCTCTAAGTCCCTACTCAAGTCTGGAGGCATGAAGGACAGCTGTCACTCACAGCAGGGCTCTCCCGGGTACGTCATAGATGTTCTTATTCAGTTTCCTTGATAGCCTTTTAAACAACATTTAACTAATTAATTAATTGAGAGAGAGAGAATGTGGCATGCAGAGGTCTTGTCCCTGCCAACGAGCTCCAGACACAAGCACCACCTTATGTATCTGGTGTCCCATGGAACATGGACACAGGGGAATTAAACCTGAGCTGGCAGGCTTCGCACGCAAGCACCTTTAGCCACTGAGCCGTCTCCCCAGACTGCCCTGATAGGCAGGCAGGAAACTCCATTTCACAGACATGGGAAGGGGCTGGTCAAGGGCATTACTGACCACTGTGACGGAGCTCACTGAAGGAGAATCACCCCTGCTGCTGCCCCGCCTTGTGTCTTACAGGTGACCCTGAGAGGTACTTCTTATGGAAACTAGCCCGTCAGCTTCATGTCTTGTACTGAGGACCCCACTTGATTAAATTCCCTTCAAAAACAGGGTTATGTTTCTTTATAGAAAGATGTCCATTAAATTCAGTAGTCACAGCTTTGTACCTACAGTTTCACTTTCTGTGCTTTCAGATACTTGTAGCCAACCCAAACCTAAAAACATTAAATGGAAAATTCCAGAAATAAACAATCCCTGAGTTTCAAATCGCACCCCATTCTTAGAAGCACGGCGAGAGCTCCCGTCATCCCTCTGTGTCCCGTGGGGCCTGAATCATTCCTTGGTCGGTGTGTGCACACTGGCTACGCACCCCCCCTTTCCCACCCTTAGTAGCTGCCTTGGTTGTCATACCAACTGTAGAGTGTGAGTGCCCAGTGACTGTACTGGCCACAGCCTCAGGCATCTACTGGGGACTTTGGGATGCACCCTCAGAGATAAGGGGGACTACTGTACACACGTTGTGAGTGCTCGTTACAAAGTCTATGAGAATTCCACATGGACAACCTAAAAAGGAGAGGTTCGCTCATTAAGAACTTTGGAAACGATGAACGGGATCTACATTTTAAAAGCTCATATTTTTAAAAGAAAAACAAAAAGAACCTGAAAATCATCCCAGGCAGGCATGTGGGACTGAGGGGTGGCTGGAGTAGAAAGGCCTTGGTGATGGGAAGGACAACCGTTTCCTTTCTGACTCCATAGCTCTTCCTCCCACCATGGCCTTCCAAGCCGTAACAAACAAACATCTAGACCTCCCCAGGGATGTGAGCACCCGAGTGCCCCACCTCAATGCTATCTGCCAAAAGCCAAAAGACCTCAGCTTCTCTGTCCCTTAAGTTCTTCCCAACATTAAGTGAGAAACCTTTATATCCTGGAGGTGGGGGCAGGGGAGACTTGTGCAGACCCGATCATCAATTTAACATTTTCTTAATTGACTACTGAGAGAAAGGACAACCCGAATAACCAAGGGAGTTAAACCCTCAGGCTGCACTGCTGCCATTCCCTGCCATTAGTTGAGGAGAGACGACAGCTGAGTGGGCCTTGGTGCTAACAGTTGAAGAAGTTTGTTCTGGTCACCTTTGCCACAGCTCATCCCATTAATATTCCAAGCACTGCACTGAGGAGCAGACCTTAGACTTGCTCTGTGGTCTCCACATGCTCAGCCCCCCTATGAATAAACTTTCTTTTGTGAAATTCATTCTTTCAGTGTTTGACACACTGCAGGGGGCTACAACAGACCTGGTTCAACAAGACTAGGAACCTGGAGACAGGGCTTAAACAAATCCTGCAAGCTTTTCACAGCACAACTACTGCCATCGGCAGGACCCAGGAGGACAAGGCCTTTCACTGAAGGCCAACTGGCCTGGGCAGGAAGAAACCTCTTATTGACAGGACTGACCACGAAGAGTCCACAGCTCACCTGAAGACCAAAGGCCAAGGCTGCAGGTGGGTGGGAAACAGCCTGTTCATTAGGAACTGCCATATCCAGATTCCAAGGAGCCCTAGGGAAGACCATCAACTCTTCCAAACCTCAGTGCATTTCCATAAAACAGGATGAAAAAGTCCCTGCACGGGAGGGAGAGGCATTTAGATCATAGGCACCATCGTTTCTAAGAGTAACCATACAAGTAAACCCTATGATGTGTGTGACCTATGACTTTCCTGTCCTGCCTTACATCTACAGGCAGCTGTTTTTTGTTGTTGTTGCTTTCCCAGAGCCCTCCTAGGCACGCTGGGGTATCGCCACCTGTCCAATATCCTGGCTTTGCTTGCGGAGACGTGGAACATTCAGTCTTAGATACATAGTTGGCCTACAGTTTGTTAAAATGACCAATCTTTCAAATGCATGGTAACCTAGAGTATTAAGCAGTCTTTTTAAATTTTCTTGAGATGTTGAAGTCCAGAACTTAGGTTGATCCAAAAAAGGTCTGTTGCTTCTCAACTATCCCAGTGGCCATGAAAATCAAGGATTTGCACTTGATCCCAGTGCTTCCTTAGAGGAGCTGAATGGAAACGAGGAATGTAGCCGCAGACACAGGATTCACAGGGACAAACTGCCACGCCTTGTCTGTCTCACTTAAACATAAGCAGAAGCCTCAAAACGAGCTCAAATCCCCACAGGCTATGGATATCTTAAGCGTGTACACATCAATGGTCCTCCAGAGACATATGAGAGGCACCACGAAGGTGCCTCTGTCACTAGGAGCCTCCTCAGACCTGCCAGGCACCCTGCCTGCCGCCTGGGATTTTTGGCTTTCCTTCCTGAAATTACAGGAACATTTTTTCCCATCACCGCTTCCTCCACAAAGTCAACGACACAATTAACTGTATTTGAATGTCAAGAAGAAAACCACCACAAGCAGTGTCAAACAAGTCATTTCTCCTTTTGTTCTGAAATGTGGAAAATCCCACAGTGTAACCCACATGTCTCCCTGCGCTAATGTGGGTTGAAAAGTTCGGCGTGACTGCCTCTGACTTGGGCAGCAGCTTGTTGGTTTTGGCCCCGTGTAGGAAATTCTTGTTTATTTGTGCATAAAATATCTCTGAAGGACGAATGGTTCCGGGAAGGGGGTCTTTCCAATTAAATCATATTGAAGAAATGATAAGTAATATTTTGTTTTGTTTTTATTTCAGTCATTGGTCGAGGGTCACGAGCCCCAAATATCTGCTACTCTTTCCTTAAACTGGAGTTCTTTGTCAGACTATCTAGATCTCTCACCAGCATCGGCATTTTAAATTTTTATTTATTTGTTTATGAGAGAGAGAGAGAGAGAGAGAGGAGAATGAGAACACTAGGGCCTCTTGCCACTGCAGATGAACTCCAGACATATGCATCATTTTGTGCATCTAACTTTCTGTGGGTGCTGGGGAATCAAACCGGGGCCATCAGGCTTTGCAAGCAAACGCCTTCAACCACTGCACCATCTCTCCAGCCTTCCAACATCACTATTTCTTTATCCAGCTAAAGTTTCTTTTTAATATCTTTATTATCAATAATTAGATACATTGTATAAGCGAATCTTGTGATGGTACCCCAGATAAAGTTTTCATAAAATATTTATTGTTTCCTCTGCCTAGGAATTCATCCACTAAATAGAAATTTTTAAAAAATCACTTATTTTCTTGTGTGTGTGTGTGTGTGTGTGTGTGTGTGTGTGTGTGTGTGTGTGATGCCAGGGCCCTTCGTCACTGCCAATGAACCTCAGACATTTGAGTCACTTTTTACGACTGCTTATGTGGTTAGCTTGAGAACTGAACCTAGGCTGGCAGGTTTGTAAGCAAGTGCCTTTAACATCCGAGCCATCATCTCAGCCCCAAATGGACATTTTTACTGATTTCGACATCATGAAAACAGACATTTTAACTGATACTGCCATCAAGGAAATGGACAGAGAGGGCGAGGCTTCTGAGCAGCAGGTGCAGTGAAGGTGTCACAGAAAGAATGGGGAAGAGCTAGAAAAAAGTGGAAGCTTGGAGTTTATGAAGGAAACATTGGATTATCGCTCCACTTTATAGATATGGAGAAGAGCACAGAAGGGGAAGAAACTGGTTCAAGTTCACACTGCAAGTGAGACACTGAACTTGCAATGAAGTGAGGCAGTCTGACAGCTGAGCTCTTGTCCTGGCTTATTACGTAAATGAAGAGATCGTTATAGCTCAGGTCTGAAATGTCCTCAGAGGCCCAGGTGTTAAAGGTTCGGTCCCCAGCCTGGAAGTATTAAAAAGAGGTCCTTAGATGATTTGGGGGGGTGCCTTAAAAGGAGGTTGTAGGACTCTGATTGCTGCCTCCTCCTCCTCTTCTTCCTCCTTCTCTTCCTCCCTTGTGCCTCAGGTCATGGTGAATAAGCACTTTTTCTCTGTCAGGAGCACCTGCTCTATGCTCTGTCTCCTCACTAGGCCTAAACAAAAGCAGTGGCTCAGCCAATCATGCAGGAAAACCTCTAAAACTGGCAGCTTGGCCAAATAAGTCTTTTCTCTTCATAAATTATCTGTAAGTTATGTCAGAAAGCTAATACAGGCTCAGCACATTTACCATACACAGCAAGGCCAACACCATCAAAACCGGAGAAAGGAAGGTAATTAGAGATGAATTATGTTGGTTCTTTTTTATTTATTTGTAAAAAGAAAGAGAGAGAGAGAGAGAGAGAGAGAGAGAGAGAGAGAGAGAGAGAGAGAGAGAGAGAGAGATTGGGCACACCAGGGCCTCTAGACACTGCAAACAAACTCCAGATGCATGTACCACTTTGTGAATCTGGCTTATGTGGGTACTGGGGAATTGAACCCAGGTCATTAGGTTTTGCAGGCAAGTGCCTTAACCACCAAGCCATCTCTCCAGGCCTTATGTTGGTTCTTTTGCTCATGGTAGCCAAACCTCTGAACATCTTAAAGTCTTTATGCCACAACTTCTCATCTCCTCCTTTCACACTTGGCATGTCACTCCTGTTCTGAAGCCGGAGGCTGCATGGCTCGTGTCCATACCTGTCACTTCTGCTCAAGGCAAAGGCCTCTTCCTCACTGGGCTGAAATAATCCCTCAATACCCAAACATCTAGTATCAGAAAATGCTGGTGCAGCCTTCTGACTGCAAGGAACAAAATGTAACAAAGGAAAGAAGTGTAAGGACCAGGCACCAAACGTGCAGCGCGTCCACAGCCTGAGCCCACTGACCAGCATGTACGTGTGGATACTTCTGGCCATAGAGGAGATGGCCCAATCCCGAAGGAAGACAACACAATGATAGAAGAAAAGACACAGAACTGTGCCATGAATTTCCTTGGCACCCATGAGCTGAGAATTCCTTGGAGACCACAAAGTGGCCCCATCGTGCCATCAGCTCTGTGGTGCTGGAGGTGACACGCACATGGAGTGTGTTGTAACGGTATCAGGAATCTTAGATACATGGATCTACAGTTTAGGTCTGGGGTGTCCTGAAAAGCTTGGTGCTCCTGGGAGATGATGGAACTTTCAGGAGGTAGGGCCTAGCGGGAGAAGTTAGGTCATGTGGGTATACACTCTGAAGGGGATTTGGGGGCCCCAGTCCTTTCCTGTTTCACTCTCTCCTTCTTTCCCTCTTGGCCACCACTAGAATAATTTCTTCCACCATTGCTCCCGACATGGTGTACTTCCTCACTACAGGCCCCAAAGCCACACTGCCAACCACTGACTCCATGGGCCATAGTGGCTTTTCCTTCTGAGCTGTTTGTCTCAGATCTTGTACCTGTTTGAACACCTGGTCCCCTGCTAGTGGTACTATTTGGGAAGGTGGTGGACCCTTTAGAGGTGGAGACTTGCCAGTGAACTTGGGTCATTGGGAGTGGGCCTGGCTGTCTTTTATAGCCTGAGCTCACTTCCTGTTTGCTCTCTGCTTCCTGCCTAATGATATGTGCAGGATTCCCAGTTTTACCACCACGCCTTCTCCTCCATGAAACTTCCCCTCAAAACCAAAACCATAAGCTGAAAATCAAACCTTTCCTACACTAAGCTGCTTCTGGTCAGGCATTCTGTATTTTGTCACAGTAATGGAAAGCTAATTAAGACTGGCCCTCCCTTCTGTGACCTAGGTTGGACCAGAAATGTGCTTGGAAGAGCAGGCTGCGGGTGACCCTCTTGCACTGCTCAGTCAGCAGAATGAAGAGGCCTCTGCTGAGCCATCTGTGCCGTCCAGGAAAGACTATTAATGCCCGTTAAAAAGAAATACAAATCCTATTCTCCAACCCAAATGGAAAGAGCTCATAACATCTCAAGGACTTTGCAGCTTTTCTGGGTCTGTTATCTATGGGCCGACTCAGTCCCTTCAGGTACACATTTTTCTTCATCAAATATTGACTAAGCAGCACCTGCTTCCTGCTAGTCAGCAGGAGGCAAAGGGCAGGAGATCGCCCCCTGAGAAAGTGACGGCACTGCTTGGTAGGGTGGGGCCTTGGGATGAACAGACACATCCTGGCGCGGCGACTCTAGGGGGCAGAGGCCAAATCATGGAGGGAGCAGCTCGGGAAGGCCTCGGGAAGGGGGCTTACTGACAGCCGTGAGTGGTAAGGCCCAGGACAGGCCACGGGTGCAAAGACATGCCAGGGAAGCTGTCAGACCCGCAGGCAGCTACCTTGCAGTCACAGCCGATGGGCGTGCCACACTCCTCGCAGGTGTTGGCATACAGCTCCTCAAAGCAGGCCACGCAGTGCGGGTTCTCCTCCTTCAGGATGTACTTCTTGCCGAACAGGGACTCACTGCAGTGGTGGCAGTCAAAGCGCTCCGTCATGGTGACACGTGGCTTCACCAGGACCTATCAAAGAGAAGAGGAAACCCAGGCTCAGGCTCAGGGACACCTTCACACGCCCTGCGTACAAAGGCAATGACTGGGTCCCTGCTGAGTCCTCTGGGCAGACTTTCAATGCACCTGGTTTTCAGTGAAATACTTTGGAAAATCATTAGTTGAAGGATTTTTGTGTTTGGAGGCACTCTATTTTGTATGAGTTACGGGCTGTGTGTGTAGCTCAGTGGCAGAGTGCTCGCCTAGCATGCTGAGGCCCTGAGTTCAATCCCCAGTGCCACAAAACAGAGAACGAGTTATCACTGCCAGAATGTGGGATGTAAGCAAAGCCGTCACAGCCTCCTGTGTGTAGGCCTCCAACCCATGACCCTGCCTCACATCTTCCCTTTCTCTCCATCCCCAAAATAGGACAGCCATAGAAACAATATGTTCATCTCTATAAAAAGATTTTTCCCTTTTAGGATTCATAAATGTGAATAGGATGGGGCCTCAGTGGCACTAGGGAGCAGCTGACAGGGGAATCTACAGCTCAAACCAAGACAGCATCGGCCTTGACCTGGGCACTGCCCTCTTGCAAAGAGAGACTGCCAACTTCCTTCAGGGAGGCATTTCTCCCAGATCACCCAGGTACCCGGAGAGCGGGGCAGAGAGGAAGGCTCCCTCCCAAGAACATGGATGATCACACAGTTGGGAATGCGGCGACTAAAGTCAATGGCTTTCCAGGCAACCCCTCAAGCCTTGCAAAGAGGACTAAGAATGTGTCTTCGAGCCAGGCTCTGCATTTTTCCAGGATGAGTTTCCAGTTGCACGAAGAGAAAGGGGCATCCTGTGGGGTGGAGAGAGGCTTCTCACGTCCCCACTTCAAAACAGCATTGCTACAAAATCATGTCAGAACTCTTGTGGATAGGGAAAAGTTCACTGTGAGAATAACACTGTGCACAAATACCACTGGCACATAAAAACAGCTGCTTTTCTTAAGTGGCAATAATTAATTTATTAAAAATGAAGTCTTATCATTAAGTAGGCACATTGACTGGCTGTGCAATTGAGCAGTATCTCACAATCTCTAAGTAAACTCAAGTCAATTTCTAGTTATTTCAAATTATTTGAGGGTGAAATCCTAGAATTGGGATCTCTGGTGCAAATAAAATATTGCTGCTGATTTGTGATTACAGCAAATTTGATAATGTTTATTAACTGATACTCTGTATATACAAGGTTGTGACAACAAAAAGCAGAGATGAGAACAACTTTCAAGCAGCTATCCTTGGTTATTTCTGTGTTTATAGAATAACTTTCTTCCAAGCATTAGACACGCAGCTGGACACGGGTGGCAGGATCCACCCTTCCCATCCTTCCTGGCGTTGATGGAGCACTGACTGGATAGTCATGCCAGCGTCCTATGATGGGGCTCTTGAGCACTGAATCAGAATCTGAAGCCCACTGTGTGAATCTGGGCTGCAGCAGCCATGCTGGCGGAGATTTGCTTTACTGTAGGTCTTCAGTCATTGGTCTTGAAAGTGCCTGTTCACCTATTTCATCCCAAGATTACCCACAACTCCCTCATCTCATGGATGGAAAGTGGGGCCCAAGAACAGTGATGGGAAGACATCTAACTTTGAGAGAGTGAATTCTTCATGCTAACTGAAGAGAAGGCTGTAGGCTCTGTGGCCATCCCCAAAGCTCCTGTGCCTGCTCCCAGTGAGGGGTGCCTGCTTCTCTCCAGGACTGAATACTCAGATGAGCCCATGCCTCAGGCATCATATTGTCCACCTCTTCTGATCCTGGAGGTCCAGTGCAGAAAAGAACAACAGCAACTCCAAGGACAGAACCTCTGAGATTAAGCAGGACTGCGCATGAGCGGCACTATCCCATGCTGACGGTTGCCCTCACTCGACAGACACACCTGGCCCCACTTCCATCGGGTCCTTTCTGGTGAAGCTGGAGCCCACTCTGTCCTAAGTGCTCACTACTGTTTCCAGTGTCACCCAGCACCATAAGGCATGGTGAACACAGCAAGGTGAACTTTCACGTGGTCCTCTTTAAAAAATATTTCTTGGGCCTGGAGAGATTGCTCAGTGGTTAAGGCACTTGTTTGCAAAGCCTAATGACCAGGGTACAATTCCATAGTACCCATGTAAAGCCAGATGCACAAAGTGGCACATGCATCTAGAGTTTGTTTGCAGAGGCAAGAGACCCTGACGTACCCATTTTCTGTCTTTTGTTCTCTCTCCGTGAAAATAGGTAAAATATATTTTTAAAAAATTATTATTTTTGGCTTGTAAACACTTTAAAGCATGTTCTACCTCCTTAGCAGTCAGGAAAATGCACATTAAAACTATTCTGAGATTTCATCTCACTCCTGTCAGAATAATAAGAAGAAAACAAATGGCAATAAATGCTGGCGAGGATGTGGAAAAATAGGAACCTTCTACACTGCTGGTGGGAATGTGAACTGGTACAGCGATTGTGGAAGCAGTACGGAGGTTCCTGAGACAGCTGAAAATAGATTTACCACATGACCCAGCTATACCACTCCTTGGCATAGATCCTAACGACTCTAGTCATTACCCTAGAGATACTTGCTCTTCCATGTTTATTGTGGTTCTGTTTACAATAACTAGGAAATGGAACCAGCCTAGATGTCCCTCAACTGATGGGACATATGGATGGATAATGAAGGTTTATTTGTACAATGGAGTACTATTCAGTGGTAAAGAAAATGAAATTATGAAATTGACAGGGAAATGGATGGATCTGGAAAGGATCATACGAAGTGAGGTAACTCAGACCTAGGAAGCCAAACGCCACAGTTCTCCCTCATATAATGGCACACCCACTACCAATAGATTGATACTAGAAAAACTTCAGTGCCAGTGATGGGATGCCTTCCAGTGAGTTGTTGTCCAAGGAGGTTCCTCAGCCCCAAAAACATTCCAGGCCATTGCCAAGGCTCTTGGTTGCCCACCAGAATGAGATGGTAAGACCCTATTGTTGAAAACCACATATGCTTGGGCTGCAGGTCACTGAGAAATCAAGCTGGAGCAGAGCTGGAAACCTCCTTCCTGTTACCCAGCTGACAGAAAGCTGGAAAAAGCTATGGCTGCCTGCAGCCCTGTGGGAGAGAAGTCATCAACGGTGGTGAACAGCAGTGGACCTTGCAAGCCTTAAGACTGGCCACCCAGGCCAAATGGGACAACTAGGGTAAAAGTGGCGTGTCTATGTTGCTCTCTAATTGGACTGGAGGTCTGCTCCACAGGAGGGAAAGCATGCCTGGTACTGAAGACCTAGTCAAAACTGTGTAGTGGAGAGGTCATGAGCCCTTCCCTCAGAGCCCCAGAAAAAGGACAGATAAGAGACAGGAAGACTCCCCGCTCCCGAACAGTAGTTTTAGCAGTGCTCTAACATGTTCCCCTGGCCACCAAGCTGTGTGAATTAAAACCCAGGAAACGGAAGTGTGGAGGTGCTAACATGATGATTTAAAGAGGTGCTGAGGATTGAACCCAGGGTCTCTCCCACCCTGGACATCCCTTATCATTATTAACTTTTTATTTGTTACTCAGTTTTCATATTCTGTATTGATTGCACACAGTACTGTTACATAAGGACTTTTTATTTTTTAGATTAACTTTTTATTGATAGCCTTCATGCATATAGACACTATACCATGGTCATAAGCCTCTCTCAGCATCCTCCCAAATAAGTACATTTTATACAAGTATGCATTGTATGTTGGTGTGTTCCTCCTATACCCCTTTACGTTCCTTTCTTCCCTTCCTCTCTATTAGTTTCCTTTGTTTCCCTAGATGCTTGACTTCTACTTTCATCACACACACACACACACACACACACACACACACACACACACACACACACACGGTTCAGTGTATCTAGAAAAAATCTAAAATCACACGAGAGAAAACATCTATCTGTAATTCTGAGTCTGATTTAATTTGTTTAATATGACTTTCCCCAGTTGCACCAATTTTCCTGCAACAACTTCATTCTTTTTTACTGAAAAAAATTCCATTGTATATATAACAGTTTCTGCATCCAGTCCTATTGTTGGACAATTAAGTTGTTTTCTCATAACTTAGCTATTGTGAATAGTGCAGCAATAAATATTGATGCACACGTGTCTATGTGATATATTGACTTGGAATATCTTTGGGTAAATATCCAGAAGTTTTATAGCTGGGTCTTATGAACAATCTATTTTTAGTTTGTTGAGAAACCTCCATACTGATTTTCATGGTGGCTGGTCTAGTTTACATTCCCACTAGGGGTGTATAAGGATTCCTTTTGTCCATATCTTTGCCAACATTTGTTATTTGTTTTCATAATGACTTACCTTCTGACATGGATGAGATGGAATCTCAGCATAGTTTTTAAAAATATTTTATTTAGGGGCTGGAGAGATGGCTTAGAAGTTAAGGCATTTGCCTGCAAAGCAGAAAAACCTGAGTTCGATTCCCCAGTGCCCACATCAAGCCAGATGCACCAGGTGGCACATGTGCCTGGAGTTTGTTTGCAGTGGTGCCCATTCTCTCTCTCTGTCTTTCTCATATTATCCAGCAGAAAGAGAGAATTATAAAAGAATGGACACACCAGGGTCTCCCAACAATACAAATGAACTCAAGACTCATGTGCTACCTTATGCATCTGGCTTGATGTGGGTACTGGGGAATCAAACCTGGGCCAACTCAGGTCAACAGGCTTTACAAGCAAGTGCCTTAAATGCTGAGTCATTTCCCCAGCCCTCAATATAGTTTTAATTTGCATTTCATATCTGAGCTCCACCACTGTTCCTTGAAGACCCTTACTGGTCCCCTCCCTCCCTCCAAGTAGAATTCCTTCTGCTTTTCTTGTCACACATACATATATGTATGTGTTGTAGTCAATCTCCTTGTTGCTGCGTAGAAAAGAACCTGAAAGCGGCTTGTGGAGGAATGGGTTTATTTTGGCTTATAGACTTTTTTATTTTGGCAGGGAAAACAATGGCCTGAGCAGAGGGTAGATATCACCTCCTGGCCAACAACAGCACCAGGAGAGTGTGCCCACACTGGCAGGGGAAGCTGGCTGTAACCCCCATAATTCCGCCCCCAACAACACAGCTCCAATAAGGTTCCAATACCCAAACTGCCATCAGCTGGGGATCAAGCATTCAGAACATGTTTGTTTGTGGAGGACATCACAATATATGTATATCTGTCTGTGCATATGTATATTTAAATCTAGGTTACACCTATGAGAACATGCCATGTCTAACCTTCCTAAAGTTTCCTTAGGTAATATAAACTCTTAGAGTCAGAATAAATGGTCCCTAATCCAATGAGAAGGCAGGGAGCCTTCCTTCCATCAGAAGAGTTTAAACCCCATTCTTCCTTTAGTTACATGCTACCAAATATAATATTATTTTTATTTTGTATCTAGGAATTAAACCCCAGACTTTGCACATGCTAAATACAGGTTCTCCAACTGATTACATCTCCAGCCCCAGAACATGTCTGTTATACATCTATCCTGTCATCGTTAATGAGGAAATATATTTTGTGTCATATTAGAAATTCCCTGTAGCTCTGCATTTTAAAATCGATAAAATACCTAATTTTTCATTCATTCACTCAGAAAACACTGGATGAACTAGAATTCCCTGCTGGACATCAAAGTGCTCGGGAGCTGGTGGTATACAAACGAAGCGCCTCATGCCACACTGCACAGCTCAAAGGAGACCTGCAGGCCTTAGGGCAACATGGATGAGGGCCTCCTGGGAGAGCAGAGCTGGCTTCCTGGAGGGGAAGGACCTGTGCTGAGAAGGGTGGCCAGGTGGACGCTGCAGGTCAGGGGCACAGCAGGCAAAGACATGAGAATGAGCAATGGGGTAGAAGGGCGGCAGGCCAGCAGCGGGGGGTAAATGGTACAGCTGAAACGGCAATCAGGGGCGAAGCAAGGAGGATCTGTTCAGCTTGTTCATGGACACAGACCGACATGTTCCCGCCCTGCACTGAGGGCCGATGTTTACTGTGGAGGTGACTTTGTCATGTAAGATCAGGGGAGCAACGACTCCCAAGAACTGAAGTCATCAGTTTGGAGTCTGATTCTATGTGTTTTTCTCTTTTCTTCCAGTGCTGGGGATCAAACTTGGGTCCTTACACATGCTAGGCAAGCCTTCTGTCACTGAGCCACATCCCCAGCCCTTTGGAGTCCAGTTCTGAATGGCTTCTCTAGAACACAAAAAAGGGAATTTTTTGTCACCCAACCATGTACAACCCACTTCCTCTCTTAATTCCCTTTCCTCCTGGCAGGCTAAATATAATTCCTGCCTATTACCTAGTGCCCAGGAAATCTGAAAGGATTAAGTAAGGACATGCAGGGAGACACCTGAATGCATGGCTGCTGGCTTGTTATTTCACTGAATCAAATTCAAATTATTGTGTTCTGGAGTTCTCATCCTTCCTGTGGTGAAATCATCCTCTGATGTCTTCCCCCTCTGGTGACTGTGAGCTACCAGAATATTTAAAGTAGGGTCCAGGCTTGAGGGCAGGCCCAGATACCCACACTGGTTGAGCCAGGGACCAGGTGCAGCTTGCAGGTTTGGCTGGGACAGGGCTTTGATCTCTGTCTCCCCTCTGAGAGGTTCTGGTCTGTTGTAAAATAAAGCTCAGACGGCAATAGAACAAGGATGCCTATTTACTACTATCGACAAACCGTATGCAGTTTGTCTGTAAACTTCCAATTTTTAAAACTGTCAAACAGGACCTGGGCAGAAAGTTCGGTTGGTAAAGTGGTCATGAAAGCCCGAGTTCAATACCTAAAAACCTATGTTAAAAAAAAAAAAACAACTGGGCATGTTGGCACATCAATAATTCCAATCCTTGAGATAGGAGGACCTTTGGGGTTCAATGGCCACTCAACCTAGCTTACATGATGAGTTTCGGGTCAATAAGAGATCCTGTCTCAAAAAAGGTAGTTCATACAGCTCCTCAATACACACCTACGCACACCCACGCACATGCGCACACACGTGCACACATGCATGCACACGTGGACACATGCACACACACGCACACTGGCTTTCTCCTTTACCATCCCCACTCCACAGGTGCATGCACCTAAGTGCAGGTGCATCTATACACACATTCACCTGCACACAGGCACACCATCAGGAAACATACACACAGCCCTCTGTAAATATTTGCAGAATGGATGAAGACATGAATAATTGGGTGGATGGATCAGAATCCCACAAACATGGGCAAAAATCAAGTTTGAAAACATGGAATGTGGTATGTGTACAATTTGCCTAAAAGTTATGTATTGGTTTGGTATTTGATGTCAGTAAAGTTTGCAATGGAACAGACACAGAGCCTCAGTCTTGCTCTTATAATACTGTCTTCATTTCTCCTCCAGACAGCTCGCTGCTTCCACAGCAGGGAGAACTTCTCTTATTGTGTTTGGACTCTGAACCCGCAGGAACACACAGCTGCACAGCCTGGTCAGGTCAAGAAGCAAAAAGCCAGCCAAGAGACACTCCCAGGTTCTGGGAAGAATGCACAGTTCCCAACATGGGCTCCAGGGATCAGCAAAAGGCTCTGTGGGTGTTGCGTCTATAATCAAAGATACTCCACCCAAACCCAAGGCACAGAGGACCTGCACAGACTGGCGCCCAGAGACCTGGTCACCGCACATCTGCACCAGTTTGTATTCCTCTGGAAGGAAATGCTGACATGCCGACTCGGCTCCCTCCCATACTTCTCTTCAGTCTTGCTGAACGCTTAGGTAGAAGTTCTGGTGAAACAGAGGAGGCATCAGTCCAAATGATAAAAAGAGAATAATGCGTCTAGAACACACTTGAAACCAACTGCTAGATGTCTGGGTTGCAAACACTTTTCGGTGATAAAGTAGAAGATGCTTGCCACTGTATGTTGTTGATCGCTTTAATGAGCTCTGATGGAAAGAGCATCTAGGGACAGAGTAACTTCTAATGGGCTACATACACAGTAACTTTCATAACCTGAAAGCTGCTGCCTTCTGAACGATCCTTTAATTACTGAATAATGAAAGAAATGAGAAAATAATACATGTTAAATTTCTGATCTGAAGTTCACCAATACAACCATATCTACACTTTTTAAAAATATTTTATTTATTCATTTTCAAGCAGAGAGATACAGAGAGAGAGAGAGAGAGAGAGAGAGAGAGAGAGAGAGAGAGAGAGAGAGAGAGAACACACCAGGGCCACCGCCTTGTGGATCTGGCTTATGTGGGTCCTGGGGAATTGAACCCGGGGCCTTAGGCACTGGAGGCAAGTGCCTTAACCGCTGAGCCATCCCTCCAGCCCCATATCTACACTTTTTAAAAAACGTGCTCCAGACCTTTAAATCCAACCAAATGAGAATGCACTGAGCAAACACATTGTCACCCATGCAGTGTTACGCAAAGGGAAACAGATCCCACACATTTTTGGACGGAGTGCAAGTCTGTAAAATCGTACCGTGTCAGTTCTCAAAACACGCCAGTTCAGTAGCTGCAAGTCAACCCAGGTGAGGCCAGCCAGAAGAGCAGGCTGCCACAAGTGCATAAGCCACCCTGGGTCAAGGATGAGTGGAGGGAGATCCGAGCACACCGCCCTGCCACTGCTGGGCTTGGAGGCGTACCCTGAGTGAGGCTGTCTGCCTCCACACCTGCAGAATGAAACCCACCCTTCGTAGAGAGCTTCACGTTTGCTGGGACGAAATCCAAAACCAGGCACAGGGCAGGGGAGGAAGGGATGCATTTCAATCCTGCAGATCCAGGTGGAAGTTCTATCAGTGGAGGAGGAAGCTGCTTCCACACATCCAAGCGGAGAGAAACAACCATCAGCAGCCCACAAACACCAAAAGCAGCAAGCACGAAGCAGAAGGAGCCCACCGGAGCTCATACTGCTCTCTCCACACCTCCAAAGGACCCCCCAAGCCTGGGTCTATTTTCTCTTTGGCTGGCAGTCTGGTCGTGTGACAAGTTGCATTTGTGGGTTCTAACTCAATTCTGTTTCCCAATAAAACATGCAGCCAGAGATGCTGCTTGCCTTTTCAGTACCATAAGCCTTGAGGAAGGTCCAGAGGAAATCAGGCAACACAGATATGTATCAAAGCTGGTTGTGGTGGTGCATATCTTTAATCTCAGCACTTGGAAGGGTGAAAGGAGAATAAGAGTGAGTGTGAGGCCAGGCTGGGCTACAGAATGAGTTCCAGGGCTCGAGCGAGACCCTGCCAAAACAAAACGAAACAAAACAGAACAAAACCAAACCCAGATGTGTATCAAGAAGGTAAGGACAAGTGTGAAGATGCATGCTGTCCAGGTTCAGAAGAGGCTTGGGAACCGCTGCTAACAGCGGTGTTTAACAGGGCAGAGACCCACACCCTCCAGGACCTCTCAGCACATCGCCTCGCGGGGTGCTATATAGTACAGTAGAAGGCAAAGCGAGCTTGAAACCAAGAAGAGAGAGAATCTTTGTTTGATTTTTTTTTTTTTTTAGCTTTTCGAGGTAGGGTCTCACTCTAGCCCAGGCTGACCTGGAATTCACTATGTAGTCTCAGGGTGGCCTTGAACTCACGGCAATCCTCCTACCTCTGCCTCCCGAGTGCTGGGATTAAAGACGTGCACCACCACGCCTGGCCTAGAGAGAGAATCTTTGAAAAGATGAGAATTAGAGTTGATGGAAGACCTTTTAAGAAGCTATACTGGGTAGCTATGTCAGGAATCCCGAGAGAAAAGGAACCAAAGATCAATGAGCAAGTAACAGATGGCCCTCGACTTATAATGACTTGCAATTTTCCATCTTACCAATGATACAAAAGTGATCCAAAGCCAGTAGAGACTGTATTTCAAAAGGCAGGTGTGGTGGAGACAGGACATTAAGAGTTCAATGTCAGTCTTGGCTACACAGTGAGTTCAAGGCTAGCCTGAGCTACCAAAGACTTTTCTTAAAAGAAAAAAAAAGGCCAAACCAACCAAACAAAAGAACTCTGCTTCGGATTTTGAATATGTGTTTTCCTCAGGCTAGAGGGAGCTCTGCAGCCTGGTTGTCAGGAGCCTGGGCAGTGGCAGAGAGGAGAGACTCCTGGGCAGCCCTGGGCTTCTCTGCACGGAGGGCTGCTAAGCAGGATGGGACTACTCAGCAGGGTGGCAGATTCAGGGCATTTCATCCTTCAATGGTGCATTTAAGGTGATATGTTACAGGGATCTGACTCAGTATGGATGTACAAAGTTTCAAGATCTGCAGTCGGCAGACAAACGGTAAGGTCCAGGCAGAAAGCCAGTGGACTGGATGGACCCAGGAAAGGCAATGCCCACAGGTAAGACAGGAACAGTGAGCCAGCGCAAGCAGTTGTCTGTAGGGCCTCCTTTGTACTCAGGCTTCTGCTCTGCTCTTCAAGGCTGAGGGCAAATGCACACCATGGAGCATCGCTGGCTTGTTCTCTCATCCAGAAACTTCCAGCCTACACACCCTCAGTAATATGTTACCAAATGTCTGGGCACCCTATGATCCAATCAGGCAGACACATCACAGGGCCTGAAATTTGTGACTCAGCATGACAAAGACATTCCCTGGCTATTCACCAAGTTAAAATACCAGTTTACTTCCTGTCACTAGAGGAAGCCTACACAGGTTTTAAAGATGGTCATTTGGAAGAAGTAGCCTCCTAGAATTATAAACCTGAAGTGGATGTTTGATAAATGTGTCTTTAATCACATTATTAGAATAAATGTGCACAGAAGTATGTAATGGGTTTCTGCTGAGTCAGAGAATCATGTATACTACAGTCCTTGTTAGTATGTTTTTCATCATTATAATTAAATACCTGAGGCAGCTAACTTTATAAGGAAAACAGGATTATTTAGCTTATAGTTCTGGAGCTGCTCTGCTCTGATGTGAGAGGGAGGGATCACACTGTGGGAGGAAGCACACTGAGAGTGGCCTGGGTAGGTAGCCTCTCCAGGGACCAAAGACCTCCCATGAAGCCTCACCTCCCAGGATTTCCACACTAAGAACCTAGCTTCTCACATGTGAACCTTGGAGACAGATCACCTTCCTCTGTGTCAGAGGCTGGATACCAAGCCCTCGAGACAGAACAAGAGTAGAGCCAGGCCTATTGACACCATGTGTTGTATTTTCTTACTGGACATTTCTGTCTGCAATTCCAGTATCTCAGTAGTAGAGTGCTTGACAATCCCGGGTCAAAGCACGCAGTGACAGACTGACTCAGTGCACTAAGCGGAGCCGGCGCTCCAAACTCAGGCTGACAAGCTATGTTAGAGCAGCTCTCAAATGTATCGTTTCTGCATCTGTGAACAGAAGGCTGTCCTCATACTATACTCTGCAGTCTTTATGACAACCCTGCCACAACAGCAACATCACCGTCTTGTTCCCAGTGAGGAAACTGAGGCAGCAGTGGATTAGGTGACTTGGCCAAGGTCATGCAGGCTGAGGGCCAGCATCTATCAGGTGAGCCTTCTCCTCCTGCCCCAAAGCATGTCTGTGAACCCCAAGGAAAGGAGGCTGAACAGGAGGCCAGAACAGGGGCCTCTCCAATTCCACACACCGACAAGCTTAGCATTTAGTATAGAACTAATCTGAAAAGCACATTAAAAAGTCTATAAGTGTATAATGAAATATTTTTGAGTTTGGTTTTAGACTTTCATTGTTGGACTAGTAATTCCTGGATTTAAGACTTGCTGAAAAAAAAAAAAACACAAACCCTTTTTCTTGGTCTTAACCAACTTCAAGATACCACATGTTCCTGAGTTTGGTGGCTCACACCTGTAATCCAAGCACTTTGGAGGCTGAGGCGAGAGGATTACCACTAGGCCCAGGCAAGCCTGGGCTACATAGCGAGTTCCAAGCCTGTCTGGGCTACAGAGTGAGACCCTGTCTGAAAAACGAACAAGAATCCCACAAGCATCCTCCCTGTGGGAAGTCACAGCCAAACGGAAGTATGAGTAGAAGTCTGAGTGGGCACCAATGGGAGATACAGGTACAGTCGTTTTTCAAAAACAATTCTCACGAATTTAATCCCAAATTGTGGTTTTTCACTTCCCAAAACATGTGCACAAAAGTGCACATCCTAGTTGGCTGCCACGGAAAGCAGCTCGACACCTCATCAAGCGGCCTCCTCTAGTTCCAGCCATCCTTCCTTCCAAACCAGAAGCGACATAAAGCAATCTCTTCCCACAAGATAACACACAACTACAATCTATTCATTAGAATTCTGTTCCCTTAAAAGAAACCCGAGAGTGCTTTTTGCTGAAGCCGATAGACAGCTCGGGTTTTAATTTTCTTCTTTTCAGGCGTCAACATGGGCGATCACTGTGCAAACCGCGCTTCACCAGGGCGCACGCAGCGGTCTTCCCCGGGGTCCTCCCGCGCCCTCGAGGTCCCTCCCACCCTCCGGAGGGTCGGCTCGCCCATCCTCGGAGCCCCTGCACTCAGGCTTCGGGTCCCCTCTCCCCCGGACCCTCCTCTCCGGGGCGCTCCCTCTTCGTCCAGCCCTCCGTGGCCGGGACCGGGGGCTTACCGTGGCGCGGCGCGGCGCGGCCGGGGCTCGGGAGGCGGCGGCGGGCGGGCGGGCGGGCGGGCGGGCGGCGGGGCTCCGCGGCGGCGGCGGGCGGAGTGCGGCCGGCCGCTCCCGCCCTCCAGAACCCCCGCCGTCATTTGACCATATAAGGCGACGCCGGCGCTCGGCGGCGCCCCTCGGACACCGGGCTGCGGCGGCGCCGGGCGGCCCGCGCCCCTTTGTCTCGCGCCGGCTTCCTCGGAGCGGGTCCCGCACCTCCCCGCGCTCCGCCCCGGGGCGCGCCGAGGGCTCGCCGGGTTCCCTGGGCCCCCGGGCCTCACCTGGCGGCTCCCCGGAGGGAAGGGACGCGAGAGGCCCACCCCGCCGAGGGGTCCCCAGGGCGCCGGGCCGGAGCGCCCCGGAGGCGCTCTCCTCTCCCCTCGGCGCCCGGGCCGCCTTGGGTGAGGGCAGACCGGCTTCTGGGGGCGTCTGCAGGCACCCACGGGGGTCGACCCACTGCCAAGGCCTGGATGAGTGACTTGGGTCATTTCGTGCTAATGTACCTGACAGAAGCAACTCAAGGGACGAAAGATTTATTTTGACAGTTTCCCATCGGGAAGGCATGAGTGTGGGTGGCTGGTCCCATTGTGTCTCCTCAGTCGGGAAGCAGCGATGGGCGATCCCACTCCACAGGCTCTCCCACGCCGCTTCTGGCACTTTTGTCCCGATACTAGGGATTGAATTCAGGTCCTCCAGCTTGCAAGCACTTGACTGACACCACATTCTCTCTCGCTGGGGAGGAGAGGTGCTAAATGTAAAACATGCACACACCATGACCATCCCGGCCCTCCCTTACAGGAGCCGCTTGCATCCACTTGCTCGTGCCTCGAGGGATAGATACACAAGAATAATCATTGCAAACTGACAGCAAAAAACCGTGTCCTATGATGTCATGCTCCCCAACAGGGACCTAGCTAAATGCAGTATGCTACGTTTTAAAATTATGCACTCAGCTGTTAAAAGATGGTAAGTATATTTACTGATTCGGCATGATCTTCAAGATATATCAACTAAGAAAAATAAAGAGAGCACTTCAGAGATCATAACAAGCCATATGTGTTCATGAACAAAGAGAGGAAAGCAGTATAGGAGTCTGGGATCGCCTTGGGAGTCTGGATGTCTGAAGTGGACAGGAAGCACCAGGAACCTTTATGTATTTATTTTTTCTTTCTTTCCTGTGGCCTGAGAGTTATCTAAACGTGTTGTCTAATTTTAAAAAGTTTAAAAATGAAAGCAATACATGCTCATTTAAGACGAATAGGAAACAAATTAGCTAGATAGATTTCTTCTTGCTTTGTTTTTCTTTTTTCCAAGGCAGGGCCTCACTCTAGTTCCAGGCTGACCTGGAACTCACTCTGCAGCCCAGTCTGGCTTCCAACTCTAGGTTATCCTCCTACGTCTGCCTCCTGAGTGCTGGGATTATACAGCAGATGAAGTATTCTGGAAAAGATAAACACTTCATAGGCATATAGCCTGATTCTTCACGTCAGACCTGGATCTGAGAACCTGTCCTACCTGTGACTAGATCTGTAATCCCAGGTAACTCCAAACCTCCCTACCCCTTAATTTGGCTCTTTGTAACATGGCCTAATTGACATTTTTAAAAATTATTGTGGAGACCCTTAGAGGTGGTGTGTGTAAACTACTCAGAATAACTGCACAGTGCTGGACACATAGTAGGTCCCCAGTAAATATTTGCTTTTATGCAAGAATAATCCAGAGTAAAAGGAAAGTGGAATTAAGATTTAGCTCTTATTCTAAAGATTGTCTTCTTGAAAGAAAAACCTCAGCTCCAGAGAAAAAGTTAGTTCCTCAAAAAATGACATTAATTGGTCTGGAGCGATGGCTCAGCTTTAAAGGTGCTTGTTTGCAAAGCCTGTTGGCTCGGGTTCAATTCCCCAGTACCCATGTAAGGCCAGATGCACAAAGTGACACATACAAATGGAGTTTGTAGTGACAAGAGGCCCTGGCACATTCATTCTCCTCTCTCTCTCTCTCTCTCTCTCTCTCTCTCTCTCTCTCTCTCTCTCCTCTCTCTTTCTCTCTCACAGAGATTAGATAGATAGATGATAGATATATAGATGATAGATAGGTATAGATAAATATTTTTTAAAAGAAACAAAATGACATTGAGGAATAGTTTTCCTGAAGATGAACCAAGCATACTAGGTTATTGAGTTCTTTTGTTTATTCCAAAGCGTCTGCAATTCTGTGTCCAACACTCCCTCCAGGGGCCACATAGTTGGAGTAGCATGAGGGAATGACCATAGTCACGGGTCCCAGAGCCCTTGGCAAGTTACACGCAGGCTGCCCTGGAAGCAAGCGCCTTGGAAGTGGTGATTCTCAGGGGCCCCCTGCCTCATCCCCCCTCTAGATGATGCTGAGAGGGCCTTGGGGTAGAAACAAACCCAGAGAGTCCTCTCTCTGCTCCAGGCTGCTCAACCATGCCCCCCGAGCTGTCAGTTTCTGGGTGAGGGGATGAAAAGCAGAGTCCAGGCAGGCTCAACCTGGAGCGAGGGAGGGGACCCTCAAATCCACATGGATTTGTTATTTCACTGTCAGCAACTTCATGAGAGGGAAACCTAAGGTAGAAACTTAAAGTAAAAAGGGTTGGCCTGGGAAATGAGCCATTCATAGGCTGAAATCTGATTCTGGGGTCCCATGCTTGAGACCATCACCTGGCGGTACCAGGTGGAGTTTGTTTGCTTCCTGGCAGTGGGGTCACCACCTGTTCTGGGTCAGGTAGAGTCTCCTTCCCCTGAGGCTGGCCATCTCAGGGGGCCTAGGATGACCTCATCACCAGGAAGGCAGGGAGCACATGAAACACGAACCCGAGGCCAGCCCTCCCTACATGGGAGATTTTGAGAACACTGTTGTTGGCTCATTGTAGAGAGAGTTCCAATCTTTCCTCCACCCCTTCCACAAGGGACCCTGAGCCTCAGGAAGTGTGATAGAGATGTCCCAGGGCTGAACACTTCACTGTCATTTCTTCTCAGCACTATGGTCTGAGCATCAGCTCAGCACTTCCTCTGCTCAGACTAAGAAAGAAACCTGATGGATGACTCAGCCTGGATTCAGAGCTTTGTAATTACCTCACATGGTTGGAAGGTGAGTAAGTGTCTAGGATCCCAAAGCCAATGGAGGGGCAGGACTGATCGAACCACTCTCTGCTTCCACCTGGAGGTCAGGAGGCAGGTCTCTGCCTGCCTGCAGATGACATAGAAACAGACCCCAACGTGGGAGCACACACAGCTGGACCTCCGGTCCTCGATCAGCAGGAAAACCACACACATGCCTCTGCAGGCCTCGTGTCCACCCTTCTCAGAACTAGAGCAAATGAGTAGACCCCAGGCCCTCCTCCAACAAATGGGAGGACTTGATCCGAGCCAAGCTCCAGTGTCCCATCTGTTGTTCTGTTGCCTGAGACTCTCCACCAAGGGAAACACTTTCCCTCCCTTCCCCCTGGGGCCAGGCTCTGGTGAGGAGCGTGCTTGGCTCTCGTGAGATGCAGTTTCCATATCCCATCTCCTTCTCTCTCTTTTTCACAAACTGATTTAATGGATGCAAATAGTCAGTGTTCAAAGCCTCAAAACACGTCTGACTTCCAGCCAAATCCACAAATGACTATGAGTCGGAGTTTTCCATGGGTGGTTAGAGCTTGTTTGGAACACTGGATACAAGTTTCCACTGAGGCTTTGATATCTCCTTAAGCACTGTTTGGTTGGCCAGACAGCTAATGAACAGTTCATCTGTCAGCAAATGTCACTGGGCTCTTTTGCGGGAGAGCCACTTCCTATGTAGGCCCTGAAAAAGCATGCTTCTTATTTGAAATCTTAAGAAAAAAGGAAAATCTTGATACATACAAACTGCATGTTCTGAGATTCCTTCATTTCTGGAACCATCTAGCCACCTCTTGGCTTGGCTTCCCTGAGTTTCTTTTCTTGTCCTCAGTAATAACACCAGAGGACACATGTGGACTCTGACAATTCTCCCTGCATCCCTGAAAGGGGGCATGACATCTCATGTCTCATTTTTCCCTAAGAAGGTTGATTCAAACCACGCTAAAACCTGTCACTCTTTGAAAAGTAATTTTATAAGTAACTCTGGAACTTCAAAATCTCAAGCTCTATATGGCTGCATGCAGCCCCATGGGAAAGAGAAGCCATCAATGGTCATAAACAGCAGTGGACCTTGCAAGCCTTAAGACTGGCCAGCCAGGCCAAATGTGCCAACTGGGGCAATAGTGGCACTTCTATCGTGGGGGAGACCAATTGCTCTCTAATTAGACTGGAGGCCTGCTCCACAGGAGGGAAAGCATGCCTGCAACTGAAGACCTAGTCAAAAGCCTATGGTGGGGAGGTCATGAGCCCTAAGGGAGTAATGCCTGCTGTTGTCTGGCTAAATGCATATATTATGCCCACCACACTGCCTTATAAGCACATTTTTTTTAAAAGACCATACTCATATAATAATGCTACTCTCACATTTGGCTAAAGAAGCTTCTCTTTTTCAGATGGCGGTGATCACTGGGATAACACAAAAGACACCACAGTGCTAAGAAGAAGTGACAGTGGAGTGTTCAGCACTGGACATCTCTATCACACTTGGCTCAGGGTCTAGTGTGGAAGAGGTGGCAGAAAGACTGTATGAGCCAAAGGAAGGTTAGGATTGCTTACAATGCAAACTTCCAGACACAAAATGGCCTTGATATTCATGACTTCCCAGTGCCTGATAATACCTACACATAATGGGAGGAAAAGATGAGGCCACTGAATCAAAATAGAAAGGCAGAAGCGGGGGGAGGGGGAATCACAATGGTTTATGGCCTATAATTAAGGAAGCTATCAATAAAAAGTAAAAAATAAAAATAAATCTCAATCTCTGTCATCTCACAGAAAAGTCCTTTTGTACTATTTATTTTTTGATTTGGCTTTAATCAAGTTCATTAACAGTAAATCTTCATGATCTAGTTAGGAAGGGTTTTGGGCTACTTGGCTGGAGGAGGGAAGGGCCTGAATGAACCCTGGGCCAGAAACTCCTATGGTGCTCTTTTAGCTTTCTGCCACTATTGAAAACAGGTTTCACTTGGGTCATAATTTTGGAGGTTCTTGCATTGCATTGGTCTTATCCTCAGGGAGTATGCCATTATGGTATGACAGAGCAAAGCCACTGGTAGCCAGGAAGCTAAAGAAAGAGAGAAGGATTCTGGGATCTTGCAGACCCCTTCAAGGGCACCGGAGCTCTCAGTTCCTGGGAACCAAGCATTTTTTCTTGAGGTTTTTGGAATCCTTGTTATGCTAAGCTTAGTGAATGCGAAGCAAACAGTCATCTGCTGAGCTCCAGCTCCACCCTTGGCGATCAAGGTCTTACCCTTGGGTAATATATAAGATCCAAAAGTTAACAGGAGCAGTGAGTGTGGCCACAGGCAAGTCCCTCTGCTTTGTCTGTTTTCTTTACCCCACCTGTGAAACCAGAGAGGCATCACCTCTCTTCTTACTTTATGAAAAGAGTTTGTCCGCATTATCTAGCCTTTCTTCGTGTTTTACATGTGTATGTCTGGGTGCACACACGCGTGTGCTTATGGAAGCCAGAGGCAAATGCCAGATATTTTCCTCTACTTCTCTCCACCTAATTCTTTAAGATAAAGTCTCTCCCTGAACCAAGAGCTCATGGTTTGGCTAGATTAGCTAGCCCGTGAGCCCCAGGGACTCTGTCTCCACTTCTCCAGCCCTGGGATACATACCACCGTATCTGGCATTCACGTGGGTACTGGGGAGCCACAGTCAGGTTCTCATGCCTGTGTGTCAAGTGCTTTACAGAGTTTTCTTCCTAGCCTTCTTCAGTTAATTTATATGGCTAATTTAATCAAAAGCCTTGTAGAATGTCTCCTACGGAGAATTCTACACCCTGGTGTAGATCTGTGTAAGAAGAAAAGCTATGCTGTAAGTTCTTCCAGAAAGCAAGCTTAGAACACTTTGCACCTATGTTAGAAGGCTCTTCAAATTGGTCCTGGGAGTCATGACAGAGCTTTCTGGAACAGCCAAGTTTCATTCTGCATCACTAAAGTAGGTAATTGGCTGTTGAAATATCACGACCACATTTTCTAGTTGGCGAGGCCTTCAATCACTCCTGGAGGAAAGACTTACCAGAACATTATAAAAAAACTAACCTCTATATGTTCCTAACCGTACAAATATTTTTTGGAATCTTCTGCTCATGAGAGCTGCTGAGCAAGTGAGTACTCTGTGACAGTAGTGGGTGGGTCACCTGCCTTCCTGGAGGGGTCAGGGGGGCTCCAGTGGAAATGACTGTGGAACGTTGGAGACGGCATCTAGCTGTCATTTAACTCAAGAGGGAATTTTCTTTCTTTTTTCTTTTCTCTTTTGCTTTCACCTCTACAGCTTGAAATTACGTTTTCATTTTGCGCATGGCCTCAGGTAACTTAGCTTCCTGGCCTGGTTACTCTGGGGTGGACTCGGTTCCCTCTCACCTCACTGGAGCGGTGTCTGTTTCTCTATGTCGTATTAGTATTGGTCCTTGAGTTTCTGGGTCATGTCTGAAGCAGAGGGGAAAAAATTTAAGGTTTTCTTTTCTTACACATATGTCTGGAAAGTTACTAGGCCTCGGTAATCCTAAGCAAGACGAGGGTCTTTGAGACCCCCTTCCTTTTCATTCCCTTCATTTCCACCTGACCACCTGATGTGCCTCCAGCCAGTGCGGGAGAGGATTTTGCTGCTGTTGTCACAGTGAGGTTGATCCAGCGGAGGACCGGGCACATGCTAAGCATGCACTTTAGCCCTGAGCAGCAACAACCCAGCCCTCATCACAGGACTCATGGAATGCCAGGACTTGTTCTGTTCTCCCTGCCCCTTGGAAAACTCCCCTTTTCCCTGTGGACTAGATACAGCAGACCAGAGAGTTGATGTAGCCGAGCAGAGGCCCTCCCCCTCCCCTCCCCCTTAAAACGTGTTTCTGATAAGCTGACAGCAGAAGGGTGGGAGGAAGAAGCCCATGTGCTTCCCGTTGCCATGTCTGTCTGATGCTGTGGATGGAAATCCCGGACAAAGGTAGACACATCCACACCCACAGAGGCAGTCATGGGAGTTTCCAAGTCAAGAAATCCTAACCGCGTCTTCAGCATTGGGAATACTTTCCAACACAGGCTATAGCCACTTGCAATGTCTGAGCTCTTGTTTTACAAGAAGCAAAACTTCCCTGTCCTGTTAGATTTCCAGTGTCCATCCATTCATTTTGGCTGTTCACAAGAGGAGAGGGTGCTGAGTCCTGGCTCGAGCAGCGTTCATTGAACATGCCTGTAGGAGTTGGGCTATTTTGTTTGTCTTCAGCAGGATCTCACTATGTAGCCCAGTCTGACCTAGAACTCTCCATCCTCCTTTTCTAGCCTCCCAAATGCTGGGATTTCAGGCATGTGCCACATTTTAGACACATACCATGATAGCTTGTGTTGCAGTCAACTTTCTCGTTGCTGCACAAAGAACCTGACTGTCATGGTTTGATACAGGTGTTCCCCACAAACAAATGAATGTGTTCTGTTAGATCGATCCTCAGCTGATGGCAGTTTGGGTTTTACAACCTCGATGAAGCTGTGTTGTTGGGGGTGGGCTTATGGGGGTTATAAGC